>JARCZZ010031456.1:0-13238 GCA_030323915.1 Brotogeris chrysoptera
CCTTCAATCCCGCTCCAACCCTTTTGCCCTCCTTTGCCCCCGTCCCGCGATGCCGCCGCGGCTGCTGCCGCTGCTGGCGCTGGGGCTGGCGCTGGGGGGCCGGGCAGGCGGCGGGGGGGGCTGCCAGTTACCGGCAGAGTGGAGGCCGCTCAGCGAGAGCTGCCGCGCCGAGCTGGCCGCGATCATCGTGTACGCGAAGGTGCTGGCGCTGCACCCCGACCCCTACGGAGCATACAACTACCTGCCCTGGCAGCGGGACCCCCCCGGCGGCCCGCAGCAAGCAGCGGGGGGGTTATTCTATTCCGCCGAGATCGAGCTGCTGTGCGACCAGGCGTGGGGCAGCATGCTGGAGGTGCCCGCCGGCTCCCGCCTCAACCTCACCGGGCTCGGGTACTTCTCCTGCCACTCGCACACCGTCATGCAGGGCTACGCTTACTTCTTCTTCCTCCGGTGAGTCCCGCGATACGGGATATCTGTAGGGGGGGTGTCGGTGTCCCGGCTCCAAGGGTATCTCCGCATTCGGGACGGTTCTCTCCATCACCATCTCCAGCAGAGCTTGGCGCTTTCACCCATAGTTTCATTGGGAAAAAAAGAGCCAATCCTTAACCTAATATTCCATCATTCAGGGAGCTGCTGTTGAGTAGCTCCTGGGTGCTGCTGCTTTTGTTTTTACGATGGGGCTGGAGAGAGGCCAGCGCCTGTTTGCAGAAGTTTGGCGTGGAACTTTAAAACCCATCCCCAAGTACTCACCCGATAGCTTCCTCCTGGCTCTCCCAAGCCCCAGCCAAATCCCGACGTTGGGTTCATCGAAAGAATAAGAGAACAAACCACAGTGTGGGAGCAGAGCCATCGCTGTGACTTTTCAATCCAAGAGTGTTTGCAAAATGCTATTGAGTGGCTTGTTTTGAAATGCTTGGTATATTCTTGCACTGGGTGTGTAATGGATCACAACTTGATGCCGCCGAGACCTTAGTCTGTAGCAATAGCTTTAAAGATGTCTTACAGAAGTTATTTATTGACTTTACTGCTTATACAGTGATTGGTTCAGGAGTGACCTGGTTCATAACTGAGGTGCTCAGGACCTTGTTAGTGTAAATAAGTATTAAAGGGCAGAAGTATTGGGCTCAGAAGTCTTCATAGGTGTGAGGTTACCAAGTCTTAGCTTGCAGCTATAGATTATTTCTGTAGTGTGGGGAGATGTTTGCTGTGCACCTCTTCAAGAGTCCCCATCCCTGGCAGTGTTCAAGGCCAGGTTGGATGGGGCTTGGAGTAGCCTGGTCTCGTGAAAGGTGTCCCTACCCATGGTAGGGGGGTTGGAACTAGATAAGCTTTAAGGTCCCTTCCAACCCAAACTGTGATTCTATTATATGATTCTATGACTGGAGGAGTACTTTAACTCTGGGACCAAGGGCAAAGTGATGGAAATTCAATAGGAACCATGGGCTACAACAGAGATTTGCCTCATACATCGGGGTTCACTGATGCCTGCAGGGTGGTATGAGCCTATTTAAGTCTTTACTGCTGCTGCCTGATCCAGTCCCATGTCTTGGCAACTGAGTTCCAGGAGAGCTGAGCACCCCATGCCTGCTAAAAGTCCATTTGAGTGACTTTGGTGGCACTTGTTGAGCCAGGCTGAAGTATAAGGAGGGGCTTCCATGTGAGAGGAAGTGCTGCTCAGCCTCACCGTGCGCTGCCCATGCAATTTATGTTTCAGAATGGATGAGAACTACATCCTCCTGCCACATGGAGTCAACTTCCAGGAGGCGATTTTCCCAGACACCATTGAGAACAGAAGGATGTTTGCCAGCCTTTTCCAGTTTTCTAACTGCTCACAGGCGCAGCATGTGTTGAGTTTCTCCAGTGACTGGGAGATTCAAGAGGATAATCGGGTAAGTGATGTATTTGCTCTCCAGTGATTGTTTTCCAAGTGGTGACAGGCATTCCTGTGTCGTTTGCAAACATACATATATGGATGGAGAGCAGCAGATCCCTGATTTTCCTGGTCCTTTGGTAACGCACTGGTGGGAGATGTTAAACTCTGCTTTCAAAGCTTACCTCTGTGTTAGCTCTTTAGCTTCCTGTGGACCTGAACAAAGCTTGGCATCAACCTGTTCAAGAGCAATAGGCTGGAAACCATTTTTGTTTGTGATCCTGTTGTACTCTACCCAGGTCATTCCTGGGTTTGCTATCTCTAGACCCCATACTTTAGCTTCAGCTGAATTGTTCAGGAGCAGAGCTTTGCTTTTGTACTTCTGTGTTCATCTCATGTAGTGAGAGCAGTGCCTGGGCCATGACAGACTATAAGGGATTATTCTTGCCTGACTCCACACAACATCTACTGAACTAATCACCCTAAGCTGTCTTTGTAGTGGCTGCAGAAAAATAGACCCTTGAGGGCATGTTTCGTCTGCATGATGAGGGCAAGGTTTGTCTGACCAATGTCGGCGTTTACTTCTGAAGGAGCTGAATGAAATGCCTCTTTCTCCTCCCAAGGGGGGCCACAGCAAACCTCTAGGCGATCCTCCCTTAACAAAGTACATTTCTAGTATGGAAAGTCCAATGATGCCCATTGTTAGTGGCTTCTGAGCCCCTTATGGGGCTGTAGCGTGTCTGATAAATGCAGGATTTTAATAAATACTCCCTGGGCAGAGAGGAGCAACCTGCAGTTATGTGTGTGCACATTCTGGATGGGCATATGCATTTGCAACAGTGGAATTTGGTGAGCTGTTTTGGTGCCAAACTTTGTTTTATGAGGCTGCTGGTTTCTACTGGTAGCCGAGAAGATTTTACGCATCCCTTTAGGTCAGGATGGACAAGACGTGTCACCACCTGTGTCTTCTGTGGACCCATCCAAGGCACAATATTTACATATGGCAGCAGATGCACTAGTGGCTTGTTTGGGTTATGGATGGAGGAGGTCAGTAGCTGGCTGAGCCTTTCCTGTCACCGGCTGCCTGACCACCAGCATACAAAGTCTGAGCTGCTGCATGGCTATGTGGCCAGTGACACAACCCACTCCTTAGAATGCCCCATGAGAGTGTTTTCCCACTGCTGATGTTTTGGGGAGGGAGGAGAGAACTGTGATGTTTACGTATGTATTCAGAGACAGCAGCAGGAATTGATGTTTAAGAGAAAATGAATCATCCTACAATTGGATCACAGTGCCATAACCCTGGCTGGGCAAGAATGGGGAGACACAGAGCGCTGGTCCCAGCGCTGCCTCTTCCCTGCCAGCCTGTAGGCTCTCTAGTGCCCAAACCAACATATTTGGCAAGTAAAGGTGCTGCAACTGCCAAATCCACTGATTTTGCTGTGGGGAAGCAAAGTGGAATTGGGGAACCACCAGGTCCAACTCCATGTGTCTGCTTGTGATGCCTCTGTGCTGTTTATTTAGCTAGATGTAGGGGATCTTGATGGGTTGGTGCTCACTTATGCCAGCAGTTACCTTCTCCAGTTGGCTTTGATGGCAATCACCAGGCAGAAACCCCTAGGGTAAGTTGCAGCAACCAAATGCATGTGCATCAACGTGCATTTCAGCTGTCGTGCTCTTTGACCCCGTGCAGCTGTGAGCAGAACAGGGGATTTGAGCTGCTGCTCACACAGACCAGGGCTGGGGGCTTTACATATGTCAACACCCTGCCATTGAGTGAATGAATTCAGCACAACTGATGGGCACTTTGTCTCCTCTTCATAATGGAAAGTAAAAGCTTCCTCTGCATCAGTTAAAAATAGTTCGGGCTGACTGTGCTCCCATTCAGCTCACGCATCTGTGTTTGCACAGACAAGCGCCAGCTCCCGGCGCCTGTGTGCGCCAGCCTGGGAAGGGGATGGCATTTCTGGCTGTCATGGTACTTGGAATTTGTTCCTCAGCTCTTCCCAGTGCAGGTGCCCATGTCCAGGGTGCATTTTGCTCCACTCTTTGCCTTGTTGGTGACTTTCCCAATTGTCACTGCATCTGCCCACATCCCATCACAGGGCATGCAATTTCTGTCTCCAAATGCACTTGGCCGAGCTGGCTCCAGAGCCAAAGCCTGTGGCGTGCTCCAGCTTTGTGGCACACAAGGTAAGCATTGCTTGGAGCATTATTCTTGAAGCTCTTTGGAAAAGAGGCTCTTTGGGAACCCAAGGGGGACTTCTGAGATTGTGTCAAGTTGTGGAGAGCATGGATAGAAAGGCAGGGGCTTCAGATGAAGCTCATTCTGCTGTGTACGGATGTACATAGTTGCTAGTTAAAACCCATCACAGGTGTTTCATGCAATCAGAAGTGAGAGATGGAGACACTGAGATCCTCAAAGCAGAAGGCAGCTGAGGCAAAGATCTGGTTCCAGGACTTAGTGGGTAAGGTCCTTCCTCTAGGTCTTGGTACTACTCTGTGCAGGTACATCTTACAGTCTGCCCAAGTAGGTCTGGAGTAAAGGAGTGATGAAATCTTCTGTTTACAGCTGTATCCTGTACTCTGAAAGACTGTTTGCATCCCTGTCTTTGCTTATGGCCCTGTGCCCTACTTGGTATATTTCTGGGGTGGACATTTCAAGGGAGAATTTGGTGCTGAAAACATTTGCAATTGCAATGAATAATCTGTAGATCTGGGGTGGTCAGCCAGAAGATGAGAGGGCCCTATCATGGGTGAATGTCTTTTGCCTCATGTAATGCTGCTCCCAGCAAGAGATTCCTTCTGTAGGGTGGGCCTGAGCCATCCATGGAGTGGGGGATGCAAAGATAATCACTGACACACTGTCCTCCTCCTTGTCCTCTTCTCTGTGCAGTGCTCCTTGCATGCAGGAAGCCTTGTCTGGGCTGCCCCAATGGATGAAATAAGGGAAAGCCTACCATCTCCTTCTCCTCCTCTCAGCAACTGTCTGATGATGCTAAATAGGCAAAGATATGTGCAGGGTCTTCTTGGGTTCAAACTTAAACAGGGGAGGTTTAGGTTAGATATAAGGAAGTAATTCTTTACTGTGAGTGTTGAGAGACTGGAACAGGCTGCCCAGGTTGGACAGAGCCTTGGGTGACATGGTCTAGTGTGAGGCATCCCTGCCTGTGGCGGAGGAGTTGGAACTGGATGATCTAAAGGTCGCTTCCAACCCAAACCATTCTATGATTCTATAACACACTGGGACATGCTTCCTGCCTTTTCCATCATGGAAAACCCTTTTAGTTTTCGAAAAGCCCCATGGTGCATGGTGAATGGAGGCCAGACCCAAGGCACATCTCACTGGGGAAATATGTTCCTCATCCTGGACCTGCTGCAGTTGCTGCTAGCTAATTCCATCTGCATTTTTAACCCCCTTCCAGTCTGGGCTGAGGGCCAGATGCTGCTTTCCATAGTTTCCCAATAACCCCACAGTCTCATAAATCCACTCAGGCACTTGTTCTGGCCACGCTGGAAAGCAACAGTAGCTCCAGCAGCTCTGGCATTCATTTCTTTAGGCACTTGCATTTTGGCTTCCACATTTCCAGAGCCAGTAATAAATTGGGCTCTGTCTTGGTGTTTCTCACAGCCCCCTAGTGATATTTGCAGGCCCCCTGCTTTACTCCAGGCCACTGTCACTGCAGTTTCCACAAGGTTGTTGCTAAAGCCCCAAGTTCCCACCAGGCTTGGGACTGGAGCTGGGTTTGTAACACGCGAGGGGCCCCTTCTTTCAGCACACTGCAGGTATCTGGGTCTCAGGTTTAGCCCAGCCCCAGAGCTGATGTTGGTGGGGATAACAACACAGGGACACTTCCTTTTCTCTTTTGGAATTACAGTTTTAGGGAATTCTTCCCACCCTCTGCCTCTGGGAGGAATGCAGTATTCGCTAATCCAAGGAATCTTGCAGTCACAGCAGTTACTTTCAATAAGGTGTTTTTATTAATGAAAGGAGCAATCAAGAAGTAATGAAAACCTAACTAAAATTCTTAAAAGCGCCATGTTTTTGTCCATGTCTCATGTCGACCTTTTCTTGCTCAGAAGGATTCCAAGAGGTCAGACTTCTTGGAGATAGGGATGAGCATTTGATTATGCAGCCAGCACCCTTCTCTAGGGATGGAGAGGGGGAATGGAAAAATCCTGAAGGCCTGGAGAGCATCTCTTTGTGCCAATACCTCTTTCTCATGACAACTTTTTCTTACGGCTAAGTGATAAATGCCACTTTTTCACATGCAGGGGGTTGATTTATACTTGCACAAACTGGGAAGGGGGAATTGTCCTTGCAGTTTCCCCCTCTCACAGTGCCTCCTGCTAAGTCTGGGGATGATGCAGTGGATTGGGATTGAAATCTTGCTCCTCTGCAGAGTTTTACCATTTTAGTGCAAATCTAAAGGCTCCTCCTTGGCCTTCTGCAGAGTTGTGTGGTCTCATAAAGACCTTGTTGCCTTGTTTGCACAGGAGAGATTACACTAAAGTGACCGAGGTCTGGTGATAATAAGGTCTATAGAAATGTCAATGATTGCTGGTAATTATTTATTATTCACAGAGGCTTTAACTCTGGTTTTGTCAACATGTTGATAGGGAACATGGTGTTTTGGCTTTTCCTTTTATTCAGGTGGGAGATTTGCAAAGTGACCCCCTGTGAATGATAACAAGGGAATAACAGCAGCGTGTCAAACCGATCGTAAGCAACTGTGGGAGCACCAGCACTGTGATAAAGCTCATGGAAATTAAAGAGTCAAGTAACTTTAATAAAGCTCAGGGAGATTGCAGGGGAAAATTACATCTTATATTAAGCCTCTCTCCTTGCATTGCCTTTTCTCTCAAACATCAGAGCCACAACTACACTGTTACTTCAATTGATTTAGATGAATGGACTTCCCTTCTGAGATACCTCCAGAGATTTATCTGGGTAATAATCATAGAATCATAGAATAGTTAGGGTTGGAAAGGACCTTAAGATCATAGAGTTCCAACCCCCCTGCCATGGGCAGGGACACCTCACACTAAACCATGCCACCCAAGGCTCTGTCCAACCTAGCCTTGAACACCGCCAGCAATTGAGCGTTCACAGCTTCCCTGGGCAGCCCATTCCAGTGCCTCACCACCCTTACAATAAAGAATTTCTTCCTCATATCCAATAATAAAACTCTTATGAGAGTAATCAGTGTCCAAATAAAAATCAAGGTAATTAGTGTGCTAGCAGGGCAGTCTGGGTCGTCTTCTTTGGGCCTGGGTCTTCTTCTCCAGTGGTACTTTGCTGTAACAACCTTTTAACCTGATTAGGACACCTGCAAGGCTTTGGAGCAGCTGAAAAGGGAACAGGATAAGAAAAAGCAATGTAATTGCACAAATGGCTTTGCCGTTATTATGCAACGCAAGAATTAGATTAAATGGCATTCTTCCTCTGTGGAAGTAGAGGAAAAAGTTTCAGAACTATTTGCACTTTAACAGTGGCTGTGTGCATGAACTGGGAGCCAGTGATTTGGATCATTCCCTGAACCCACTGACGGCAGCAGCACATTTGCTCAGCAAGGTCCTGTCTCTTCCGTGATGCTCTCAGCTGGGTGGATGTACCTGGTCTCATTCAGCAACGCTTCACAGGTCCCTGAGGGCTTAAATCACAGAGAAATAGCTGCTTCCACAAAAGCTTTTTGGGCTACCAGAGAATGGCTTGCTCACCTGATATTTGCTGCGGGGACCTGTTTTGATCCATTTCCCCAGGCAACATGCCCCTAGAGAGGGGAAAAGAAGAAGGTTGGGGAAGTTGCCATAATTTCCTGGCCATCCTGATTTTGAGTCTAGATAGTAATTAAATAGTATCCTGGCTAGATACCTGCCTGTGGCATCTCTGGAGAGATCCTGAGCTGTGCTTGGATGCAGGGGCCAGAGCTCTTCCTGCTGTGGCTGAGATGGGCATCTGATGATCCATCTGGTCATCTGGTGATGCTGAAGGTGACTCTACTATGTGGATTATGCAAAGCCTGGCCACAAGTTAAAAAAGCTGACGACTGTGATGGATTTCAGCTACAATTTCATCCATGCCATCCACTGAGATAAATGAAAAAGCAACCTGCTTTTTCTCTTTTAAAAGTTAAGATTTACTGCTGTTGAGCAGGTTGTTCTGTGCTCCAAGTACTGGGAGATGAATTGCAGGACTGGAAAACACTAGAGTCCAGAACCAGCAATTTTAGGATAAAGATTGGTCAGGAAATGAGCAGGCAGCAGCCTGGCTTGGTTAAGACAGTTTTGTTTAATTCCCATGTACTGGTCTTTTGTGTTTGCTTGTGGCATGAGCCGCATAAAGAATCCTCCCTTCTCTGGTCCTAAGTCACTAAGGAAATAGAAAATATCCTCAGTTCAAAACAGTGCTACGTGGCAAGGGCAGGGCAAAAAGATCTCAAAAAAGATGAAAGTAAGGTCCAATATTTAAATGATTGAAAATTTTCTTTTACATTCAGTTTTTGCCCTGTATTTGCCATTTATTACAAGAGTTGTTGGTCTGTTAACACAATACAAAGTGTGCCTCGCTTCTAGGTTGTTTTAACAGTGATTTATAGCGCTGTTGTTTTCCTCCCAGGAACCCACCCAGAGCGTAGCCCCTCCCTATGGTCTGTGTTTAATTTGAATACATGTAGTCAATATTATATGAAATGGAGAACTGCTGACAAGTGTCTGGGATGAGGGGAGATCACGAGACAGTTCATACGTTTGGGTAACATCCCCGAGAGTGTTTTGGCATGGAATGGCATTGACTCATTTCTAAATCTTCCCACCCAGTCTGTGGTAGAGGACTCCTAGAGGTCTGCTTGGCATCTCCCTATCAGTTTTCTGTCTTCCTGCATGCACACAGGATGCTAAAATACAGAATAAAAGATGACAAAGAAGTATGTGATAGTCTTACCCACAGGATGTTTCCATTGCATATGATCTGTATCATGTTTATAACACCCAGAAGGTGTTCTGAGCACTTCCTAGGAGGAAAAATGAGGGAATTCCTCTGGTTTTAGGTATGTCTCTTAGAGGCACCTTACCTCTGTATTGGGAGGCAGGTTGGCTGACTGCCATGTACAGTACAGACAGGTGACCTGAGGTAGCATGGGTACCTTGAATTTGGCATTGGCTGTGAAGAGTCTGAATTTAGGGTTGAATAAGGACCTTTTCCACACCCATCTGAACTCTTTTCCCCACTAGCAGCTGTGGCTGGTGTGGAGTTGCTGAGGTGAGGCCTCCACTTAGCACTGTCCTGGTACCAACATGGGTGCAGGATGAGGTGAAGGGAGTCCCAGCTCCTGGTGAATGAGTCTGGACCAACTTGTTCCCTGTCAAGCAATGCAGATTACTCCAGAGCACAGCTCTCTCTATGTCTCAGGCACATCCAAGTACATTATATCCTTAAAAATATCCGGTTTTCAGCCTGCCGAGCAAGGAAATGCCTAGGCAGCCATGGGTATGTGTTTGTATGTACACGGCTGCCTCCTCTGAAGGACGAAGCAGAAATCCTTCCAGGAATTGGCAATGAATGAAGACCCACAGGGCTCCCGGCTGCTTTTTATTATCCAGAGCCACACTTTAAAGAAGTTCTGCCAAACGCACTTAATCAGTCTGGATTTCATGGTATGAAGCTATCTGCTGCTGTACATGAACTTGGTGAGCAGGCATCTGACCCCAGCTCCATGACACCTTTTCAGCTCTCCATCCGGCTTCTTCCACTGCCACAGGGGTTGGAAACTGCTGGTGGCCACAGAGGCAGTTGGTGGTCGTGGGCTGAGCTCTGCACGCATTGAGAAACACAAAGATGGGGCTGAAGGGAAGCTGTTGTCCTTCCTGTGTTTCAAATCCAAGGCTGCCTGAAGGGGCGCTGGACTCTTGGGTTTTCCAGGCCAGAGGTGGTTGAAAGAGTTGGTGGTGCTGCCAGGCACAGATCCTGCTGCAGTGCTTGCTTAGCTGGACAAAGATTTATTTGGAAGTCCCAAACACTGACTTAGGCAAAGGCCAAGGCACTGTGTTTCCCAGTCATGCTGGAAAGATGTACCTACATGGCTGGGGCTAACTCCACAGTGTTGCAACACAGGTAAGATGTTGCTGCTGTTGTCTCAGGGTAGCTAGGAGAGACAGAACTTTCATAGAGCTGCACACAGCATTCTGTCTGTGTTAGCCACTGAAGTGGCCAAGGTGGGAGATATATCCCTTTAGGGAGGGCAGTGAAAAGTTTAAAACTACTCCCTATAGCATCTGTATGTGAAGGTGGGCTGGGAATTGCAGCACTGTAATGAGAGGTGGTCTTCTCATCCATACTATCTGGAGATGACACTGTCATGGGAAACATAGCAACAAGAAGACATGAAGAGGCCAACTTCAGTCCCTTGTCTCCTTCCCTGTGTAAGAGTGATTTGATGCACTGGAACAGGTTGCCCAAAGAAGTAATAAATGCTCCATCTGGCAGTACTCAACTGATCCATGGCAGGGGGGTTGGAACTGGATGATCTTAAAGTATTTTCCAACTCTAACTATTCTATGATTCTATGATTCCTCTGCTTTTCTGCCCTGCCTTCCCACTTATGGCCTCTCCAGTGTGGGGAGGGGAGAGAGAACATTGCACCACACACAGACCGCAAAACGTGAAAGCAACAGGAGGCAGCTGGTTGGGACCTGGGCAGTTACTGGAGCTTGGAAATGAAGTGGTGCAGGGCAAAATGTGCTTGAAACTGCTTGTGTCCACAGCCAAATCACCCTCCTCGAAACAGCTCCCTCTACTCAAGGTGCTCCCGCAGGTAACTGGGACCTGGCCTCCAAGGAGAAGAGTTGAGGCTGGTGTTCTTGTAAGGTGGATGATTTATCTCACTAACCCAAGGCAAAACAAAACTTGCAGCCCAAAGAAGCAGATCATGGGTGTTTTCTTACCCAGTCATACTTGTTATTCATATTTGTCCCACCATTTTCAAGCTCAAGAGTAGAGGTACTGACAGCCTGAGAGCTGCTGGGAGATGTTCAAATATGACTCCTGGCACCCCTCTGTAAATCTGTGAGTCTGTAGATGTATTATGTGTTTCTGTGTGTGCAAATCCATGCTTTGTATTGATCAGCAGTTGGGAAGGATGATTCATGTGGATCAGCCAGGATCTGTCCTTGATGCACATGCTGCTTCTATAGGGACTGTGAACAGATATGGTCTTTGGTTTCATTGCTGGCCCCAATCAGCCTTGAATCAAGGGAAAAGTGGTTTCTTTCCACTTCCCTCTGTGTCCTGACCCACCTGTGAGATGGATACAGAAAAAGATGGAGCAAAGTGTTTATTAAAATCAACAGCCACCACAATCCATCTGGCAGCCGGCAGACAGGACACCTGTAATGCTGCCTGTAACTGAATCAGCACTGCGGCTTGACGGGAGATGAGATCTTTCAATGTGGGACATATTTTCTCCCAGCCCATGCATTTTGATGTTTATTTTTGCAAACAGCAAGCCAAGTTGGCTCCAAGGCAGTGGTAGTTCAAATCCCTAATGGAAACTGCAGACAGAGCCTCTTAAAGCCTGTCCTGCCTCTGCCAGCCAAGCACCTTTCCAAATTCCCCTAGAGAAGTGTCCTTGCCCCATTGCACTTGGCCAGGAGCGACCATGCAGTGCCAGGCTTGGCTTTGCTGCCAGCCCTTGAAGCATGCAGCCCCTTCAGCAGCTAATGCGACATGACAAACCAGAGCATCCGGTTTGGAGGAAGCTGGAGTGAATGGCTTTGATGTGACCAACTGCAGTTGATTGCTGCTCAAATCATTGCAGGTGCCCCTGGCAGCTGAGGCAGTGGCTGCCTCCTTTTGCTGCCCCACTTTGCTGGTTTATGTTGGAAGGATGCTGCTACAACTGTTAGTCCAGTTTTCTGTGAAGTGAGTGACGGTAGGGGAAAAATTCACTGAGGGAAAAGCAAATTTCCATGACACTGTATAATGCGAAGGGGAAATAATATAGCAAGAAAGCCAGGTCTGAGTTTCTGCCCAAGAAACTTAAGAGCAAGCAAGCAAAAAAGTATCTCATGAGACTTACATACTGCTGTCCTCAAACTGACTCATCTTTATTATCATGCAGGGGTAGCAGGAGAGCTATTCCCATTCTGCAGATGGTAAAAGCAAGGCAGTGTGTTAGGCTCTGTATCCTAGTCAGTGGAGACGATTCTCTTTGACCCAGGATTTATCCCCTCTAGGATTAGAAACAACTCCCTGAACACTTTTTCTGCCTGTAAACTTATTTGTCTAAATTCTGTGCCCTTCCCTTTCTCTCTCTGTGACTTTCAGCCCTGTTACACAGGCACTGCTGTACTTGAGTGAGAAGATGTGTTCAGATGGGTGAAACACCTGAGCAGCTGCGGTTTGGTTGTTTATTCAAACCAAAACATGGTGGTGGTATGAAAGCTGGCTTCCTTTTTCAGGTGGATGGTGATACATATCCTCTTTGGTGCCTCAAAATGAGTTTATCACCTCTATTTGTCTTCACTTTATACCTATTTCAGAGCACATTCATTTGTTTGGCTTGCTTTTTGTCTTTCCAGGGCATTTAGACAGGGATTGAGCACAATTCTGTTCTTCTGGATGCTTTTGGTTATATATTTTATTGTAGAAAAAATCAGCTAGTTGCTTAACTGGATGGTTGTTGGGGAGAGAAAGGAAGAAAAATCAAAGTAGAGGAACAGCTTGTACTGACACTGGCTTAGGATAGGAATAGAAATTCAGATGCTCTAAGTCTCCATTTCATTACATGGGGAAAGAACTCTTATTTAGTCTTTGAAGCATGAACCCAGCAGCCACATCCACTTGAAATCCTCAGTTTCATTGTGGAGCAGGAAAGCTCTTTTCCTCCTTAAAAGCATCGTTTTTGGGTAAGGAAGAGGAGGGGTAATGAGGAAGGGGCTTAGCTGGGGGACCTCTGCCAAACGCCAGCCCGTGCTTTAAAAGATCTCTGACGTCTCAGATGGGTGGGAGAGAGTTTATTCATGGTCTATAAAAGAGGCCCTAAAGTGAGAATCTCTGTGTATGTGGCTTATCTGTGGGAAAGAAACAGGCAGTTTATTCTTGGTCCATAGGTACCTTTATTGGGGAGGTATCTGTAGTAGAGACAAAGAAAAAATAACAGGTTTAAATGAGAGAAAATTAAAAATCCCCATGGAAATAGGAAATGGGAAAATAACCCACCAAAGTGTGCTGTCAATTGACGTGAGGAAATCTCTATCATTTACAAGCTGGAAGGCTGTGGTGTCAGAAGGCATTCTCCTTTTGCTGCTTGCCTGTGGAGGAAGATCCATTGCACGGTGTTGTGGTTTAAGTCCAGTCAACCACACAGTT
>JARCZZ010031457.1:6726-30256 GCA_030323915.1 Brotogeris chrysoptera
GGTGTTCAAGGCCGGGTTGGACATAGCCTTGGTTGGCATGGTTTAGTGTGAGGTGTCCCTGCCCATGGCAGGGGGGTTGGAACTGGATGATCCTTAGATCCTTTCCAACCCCAACTATTCTATGATTCTATGATATACACGTAGCATTTCTGCAGTGTGTTTTGTTAGGCTGTGACTGGGACCAGTACCAGTCCATATGGAAAACTACAGTGTGGAAACCTGTAGTTTTTAGCCTGTATTAATGCTAATGAAGTTTTGCAGTCGGTGAAGTCTTTAGGAAAAAGAAAGGTACAATCAACCAAGAGAAACTCCTTGCCTGGGTTCTGCTGCAGTCTGAACAGAAGGCAGAGCAGTGGGGAGAAGGAAGAATACTTTTCCCCCTGCTGCTGTGCCTCTCCTGAGGCTCATCTTCCCCCTTTGACGTGGGTTTTCATTTCACATAAAGTCTAAGAAAAGATTTTGAAGAGAGGCATAATTAATCAGATGTAACAGGAAAGGAGAATACACGACAAGACATATGTTAATGCCCTGGCTTCCTGTGGAGAATGAGAGTGAGATTTAATCCAGAGTTAAATACCGTCTGGCTTTGACCTATTGCTGATGAGCTGATGCTTGCTTGAAGGTTGAGTGGCTTCTCAGGAGCAGTTTTAAGCCGAAGCGATGGTGTGGTTTTGCTGTGGACAATTGCACTGTGCCTGGGCAGATGCTGCGGCCTGAGGACACGTCCCCTCTCCCACCAGCCCCAGTGCTCTGGTCCCTGAGCCAAAGGGCAGCTCTGCTGGGCTTTCATCTTGTTTTCCTTTCCCCTATGCAGCCGCAGCCTTAGGTGGTGTTTTCAGTCATCCTGAAGTCTATGTTCAGATGTACAAGATCTGAGCAAGTTTCCTTTCTGCTTTCTCTCTGTTATGTAAATGGCATCAACCAACCCTGTTGCTTGTTTTAAGTTTTGCAGTAGATTGTTAGGCTCTGAAATGATGGATCAGTGCTTTTGAAGTTCGTATTCTCTGTTCTCACTGGGGACAAGCACAGGTAAACCTGGCTGCATGTGAACTGCAAGGAATAATTGCAGCCTTCCCACAGAGGGTCATTGGCAGTCCCCTAAGCTCTTCTGTGCACAGGAGTTTCCATGAGTCAACGACACCCAGGTCTAATATACAGATCAATCAGCTTGGAAAAGACCTTCAAGCTCATCCAGTCCAACCATTCCCCAGCACTGCCAAGGCCACCACTGACCCATGGCACTGAGGCCTCATCTCCATGGTGTGTGAACACTTGCAGGGAAGGTGACTCCAGCACTGCCCCGGGCAGCCTATTCCAATGCAGGAGCACCCTTTGGGGAAGGAGTTGTTCCTCAGCTCCATCTAAACCTGCCCTGGTGCAGCTTGAGGCCGTTTCTTCTTGGTCTGTCCCTTGTTCCTTGGGAGCAGAGCCCAGCCACCACCCTTCTTTCAGGTATGATGACAAATTCCAATGGCAAGTACTTGAAATGGCTGTCAGGTGGATATCGAGGCGCTTCCTAAGTGACCCAGAGCTAAAATGGGATCTCCCTGGGGCCTTGCTGCCATTTCACCCTGTGTGAAACGCACAGGATAAGCCGTGCATATAACTTCAAAGTGATATTTTTGTAGGTTGCTGGAGGAAAGCAGGCAGCCCCTACAATAGGCATTATCCACTCCTCAGCTGGTTCCTTGCGTTTTGTATAGACTGAAAGGAAAACTCCTGTTGTGCTTTTCTTGCAGGCGCAGAAGGGAGATCTGAAAGCTTTCTGGTGGGAGGCTCATCCAGCTCTGTCCTTGCCTGGGGCCACCAGGGACTGGTGTGCGGCACCGCAGGGGAGGAGTGGAGCTGGTCTGAGCTGCTGGAGTGGCTTTTGTCTCTACCCTAGGGGTAATGCAGATCTTGGTGGTAGGAGGCTGTGGGGGGAGGAAAGGGAACAAATAAACGAGGAGGAAGAAATAGGTCCTTTTTACTGTTTGGTGAGGAATAACTTTTCTGGGAACAAAAAAAGAAGAAAAGGTAAAGGAAAAAGGGGGGGAAAAAGGCATTTTATTTTTATTATGTTATTTATTTTATTGTTATTAAGAGAATTTTGTCTTGGTGCAACAATTTAAAGGTCATTTAAGGAAGCTCATGAAAACCACTGTTTAACCGCTTAGTCACAGGATCCTGGAATGGTTTGTGTTGGAAGGGACCTTAAAGCCCATCCAGTTCCAACCCCTGCCGTGGGCTGGGACACCTTCCACTAGAGCAGCTTGCTCCAAGCCTCTCCAGCCTGGCCTTGAACACTGCCTGTCACTAAAAGCCCTGCTGCAAACGTTCCTCCTCAGTGTGATTTTCACTCAGTGTTGTGCGTGTCTGTGATTTCCTGAACACCCTCCAGGTGCTCCTCTAATTTTCTCTTTGCCTTCCTATCCCACTGCAGACGCCTGGGGATACAAGGATGATTCAGCCTCCAATTTCCCTGATTCATCATGCTCAGTCCAATGATGAAATCTGCTCCTCTTAAATCCTGTCATACTGGGGAGATAATTTGTTTTCTAGCCAGAATGGATCACAGCTTTTAGGGCTTCTCACCACTTTGAAACCGCATCCTCGGTGGCATCACATTTGTTGATGTTACTGGGTTTTGTTGTTGTTCTGCAGGAAGGAAAGCCCTAAGAAGTATTTTCATCCTTTTATTTCCTTTTCCATTCTTAATCTCCAGGATTAAGACCTTTAAGTCTCAAAGTCTTTATTTCAGTGAGTAGCGTTCCTACCCCTTCTGAATTACCATGTTTCTTTCTCCACAGGCTTTAGCATCAATCACAGTCTGTTAAATGTCAGTTGTGTTACTTCCTGTAATTTTTACCATTTTAGATGCCACAAACTGAACTTGCATTGTTGGTGGAAGTGACAAACTGCATCACCCGCTCCTTGCTTGGCTGAGTTGCTCCATGAAACAGGCTGGTTGTGTTTTGGGGAGAGTGGTAGGATAGGGCCAGCATTTTGGAACTACAGTGCCTTGACTCTGGATAGTCTGGGGTGAAGATATCAGTTCTTGGCACTCAAGAGTTGGCTTTAGAGCTGGCTGTAACCCCCTGGGGTGTTTAATGCATAGTAACAAAGTAAGGACTGGAGCCACCTCCTTGACATCGCCACTTGCTATACTTGGAGAAGTGGTGGGGTTTTATGTGTCTGTGTTGATGTCACCTCCTTCTGATGAGCACCCAAGCCTCAGGCTGGGCTGGAGAACCTATGGCTCCCAAGGGATTTGCCAGGCAATAGCACAGACACTGCAGAGGTGATGTGAATGCCCAACAGACCAAGCTCCACTGGCTCTCAGAAAGGCTTTTCCTTTCTTCCTAGTTCAGATTCACCCTTGGATTACAGCAGCTGTGGCTGTAACAATTTGCTTTGAAGTGAAATGGTGAATGTGCCCTGCAGAGCTGCCTGTCTTGAACCCTTCCCTGCACAACACGTTTCTCTCTGTGAAATCACTGCTTGAGAGTTCAGACTTGTACATAACTCACTGAAAATAGTTATCAGAATTGCTTGGGAGTGGAAGCACAAGGAAAGTTAAAAAGTGAAACTATAAACCCTCCTTTTTGCCTTTGTTCTCTTTACTAACGCGGGGAGTTCAGAATGTGATTGCAGGTGATGGGACTCAGTTCAAACGCTGCATGCCTTCATCCTTTAAAACATGCTAAACCAAACCCTTACCCTTCATGAAGCAAGAGACTGATACCTTTTGGCAATTGTAAATTTATAGCTGGTTTTAATAGGACTCTTTCCTCTGCCTTATGGCAATTCTCATTTTGGTTCATTAGCCATGATTCTTCCTCGTGATTTGCTGACCTCAGCACCTTAGAATATTATTCGGTAATAATTGTTAGCTAAGTAGCACAAAGCTGGGAAATAATCATGTGTCTTGGTATCAACAGGGCAAAAGGCAGGACGTGCAGATCACTGGGAACTGTGGGTGATGACTCCTTGCTGTCCACCTTCCTGCCTCAGAGCCTGGCTCTGGTTCAGTAGATGGGGATTAATGAGTGCCTTCAGAAGAGACCTTGTCATTGCTTTACACAGCAATTCTCACTCTGGTACTGATTCCTTTCATCTTTGGGGGTGACGTTTGGGGGTGATGAGGTAAGGTTCTGTTTTTCTAACGCTTTCAGCATGTGTGGTAGCACTTGGTCGTTAGATTTGCCAATTTTCTTTGGGGTCTGTAATATGTTTTCACCTGTGAGCATGGATGGATATTTCCTTGCCCAGTCTATGGAGTCCTGCACCTGGGCTTACTGACAAGCACCATCTCCTTACACCAAAGGTGACAATGGAAGGAGGAACAGGCAGCTTGAAGTAGTTTGTTAAAGGCCCATAGAAGGGATATGCGTTACACCGAAGTAATCTCGGTACAGGTCTAATTCTCAGCGAAACATTTCCATTTTCTTTTCAGCCTTTTGAAATCAGAAGTCATGCACGGGCATTTCGAGAAGTTAGGGTGGGATGAGCACACTGGTTCATACAAACCCCACAAAGGCATGGCTGGTCTGGAGGTATCTGTGAGGTGAACTTGGTTCAGCCGGTAGCTCTGATGGAGAGGAGGGGGAGAAAGCGGGTGACCTGTCCCATTGAGGCTTCAGCTTGCTGGAAGAGGTTTTCCATGTAGCTGTTGCTTAAGTGCCAAGCCTTGACCTTGCTCAGAGCTCAGAACAGAATCTGTGATGAGATGCACGGGAAGAAAAGAAAGGAGGGACTCAGAGAGTTTTCAGAACTATGTTGTATAAGTATTAGGACGTTAGGATTTTTATATATATATATATATACAGAGAGAGAGACAGAAAATCCTGTTCTAAATGAAACCTGTGTCTCTAAGATATACTTTCATTCATGCACACCCCCCCCCCCCCCCCGTAGTTCCTGCTAAGGATTTCTTAGTACAATCCCTGCTGTAAAGGGCTGGTCTCAGAAAGACCCAGGTAAAACAGAAAATACAGCATCTGTAACACCAGAGAGAAAGGAAATGTTGCAATATGAGGTGTGAGGTGTCTGTAAGACACATGCTTTATTTCATTTTCCCAGTGTTAAAAGGGTGATAATGCATGCGGGGGCATGGGACTCCTGAAAGTCAGTCGATCTTCATATGGCCAAATAAATGCATGTCTGGTGGAGTGAAGCTGGGTTGTGGTAGTGAGTGTGTAGCAGGAGAAAATAGCAATGTTCACACAGAAAAACAACCCATTCAGGAGCTTGCTATTATTTGAAGTATTGCCCACAGCAGAACGAGATAGTACATTAATTTCTTGGTTCAGATAATAGGTCTGCACGGGTAATCTTTGCCCGATTGAAGAGAGAGGTTTCAAATGTGCCTTCCAGGTCGCAATTTCATTTTGATCCTAAAAGAGTATTTTATCTGATGAGTTATGACTTACAGGACAAGCTCCTTTCTCAGGATTGAACATGTCAGTGATTCACTTGTAATATGCTGCTGCTTTCTCTTTGAGACTTGACAAAACCGACTGATGCCTGATGGCTCCCAAGTTGCTGCTACCAAATGATATCTAAAAACCTTCCAAGAGCTGAATTTTCCCTGCTTACCTGCCCAAAGATTTGAGGAGAAGGGTGATGAAGGGCAGTGCCATGATTCTGCCCAGGCTGGGGAGGGTCAGGTATTAGTATTCGACTTGTTCTCCTCTTAAAAAAGCTCTTTTTCTCTCTAGCAGATTGCTAGACACATCTTATTAAAAACAAACAGTTTTGAGAGTAACAGAGAAAAGAATGATTTCTCCAACTGAAACACACACTTTTTAGTTGGAACTGGCTCAAATGTCAGTCAAGAGCTCTCCTGCTGAAAGCCATTATAAATGTAATAGCTTCATAAACACTGGTAGCCACAAAGTTCCCTCCAGTGAGAAAATTACATGGGGAAAACCAAGTACGTGGTGGCCCTTTGCCTGGTGCTAACTCAAGGAGCAGATTGCCTCCTCCTGGGTCGCTGGTGTTATTTCCCTCAGCCAACTTGGGTGTTTTGCTGGAGGTTGAGCATTCACTTTAAATCTGGTTGATTTATCACAACCTAAAGGCATTATCACAGCAAATGAGCCCTGTGCTGATCCTGTGAAGGCGGCTCTTTGCAGGACTGCGCTTGGTGACTACTGAGAAACTTCCATGCAGATTTTTGCTAAATATGAATACTTGGATTATTTTTGTTAATGTTAAATGCTCTCCTGTTCCACACCATGTGAAATAGCAAAGGTTCAGAGCTGTAGCAGTGTAATTTGCTGCAATGGGAACACCTCTTCTGTAGTCACCCTGCCAGCTCTTGCAATGAGCAGTCTCTTTCTGCTCTTGCCTTTTTGCTTCTTATTGCCTGTAGCTGTGAGAGGAGAATATTTTTGAGGAAACTGAGAAAGAATTGTGAGGGGATGAAATTGCAGTGCAAGAAAGCAGAGATAAGGAAATGAGAAAGGAAAGAAATGGGAAAGAGAGAAGAAAAATCGACAATGAGAAATACAGCCACGCATAGCCATAGGGAAATCATGTAAATAGCATATACGTGTGTGTTTATGTGTATGTATATCTATCTACAAACAGTCTTAGACTACAAATAGAAGAGGCAAAGGGTAACCTAAACAGACCATGCTGCAGCTAGGAGACAGAAGGAAGATGGAGAAGATTGAAATGGATGCCTCGTGACATGAGGCAATGGCCTTGGGAGAGTCCTGGAGTGGAAGAGGTTTGATTTGTACAAGTGGTTTTATAATAGTATTGTCTGCTTCTATCAGACAAAGTGATGATAACTGCTGTGTGCTTATACACGAAGTATTTTGATCTCTCAAAGTGTTAAGAACTGTAATTCAAAAGAAACTTTAAAGCTAGCATGTTTTCTGTGTACCCTTGCATGCCCTGGCTGATTCAAGGCATACAGGCATGGAGGCCCTTTTCAACAGGGCATGGCAGGAGCAGAAGCTTTCGAAATTGAGAAAGTACTTTGAAGATGATGTGACAGTTCTGGTTGAAAAGGACATGCTCTGGTTTTGGCTTGGTATAACCATATCTTTATCTGGCCACTGAAAGATCACTCTGTTATAGGGTTCATCACCTTGAGGCTGATCATTGTAGACTCCAAAAGAAATGTTGGTCATGCAATTGGAATGAGTTTTCCACTGCCGATGGCTTTTCTGCTGAGGTATTACTTTATAGTTAAGAACTATAGTTTATAGTCAAGAACTATAGTTTATAGTCAAGAACCTGGCCAAAGAACGGAGGAATGGGCTGAGATAACTCAGCTAGAAGCAGGATGTAGTCACCCGAAGTCCTTCTTCTTTGCGCAGCATGATAAGGAGACTTTGGGATCTCCTCTTTTGACCTAAGCAACTAGCTTGAAGGTGGTAATGTGTTTTGTTTAACCATCATCCAACAGGTTTCAGTGAATAGTCTCAAACTAATCAGGTCGGGTTTTATCTATTTTTTTTTTATCTATTTCTTTTTCATATCTACTTTCTAACTCTTGGAGGCAATATGGAAGTGTCCCTGTGTGAACCTCTTGCCTTTGCACTTCCGTTTGCAATCTTCCCTCCTTTTGGCATGCGTGTACCGTCAGTTTGAAGAATACAGCTGTTTGCCTTCAACTCAGCTCTGCCGCTGTGAGGGCAGTAGATCTTTTAGTTTCTGCTGTTTCGTGGACCAGTTGACAGTGATTTATTATAAGCTGTTGGTTTTCTTCTGGCCCTTATACTTGAAGATCAGGAGGTGGTGATCCTTTGTGTTTATCTTACCTTTGAAGCAAGTAGAGAGCCAGCCAGTGCACGTGACTTGTTCTTACCAGTTAGCTTGGAAATAACTCTCAAGGCAGAGACCAGAATAATCATAACAATAGAGAAAGAATGAAGAAAGTAATGGCATTTATTAGGTGTTTTTTTTAAATGACTTTGTCATAGGTTGTAGCCTCAAGCAGTACTGCATGGTTTTCTTCCTGGAGATGGACTAATTATAGTGTATTTGCCCGTAACACATCTCTGCTGGTTTTCCATGAACAGTTGGACTGTTCCAATGTGTCCTTTCTGCTTAGGCTTGGAGTAAGAAATGACAATGTGCCCTGGTGTGTTAGCTACCTGCAGTCGCATAGGCAACGGGTCTGGTTTGTTGGAGGTTTTTTGGTCTTATACACTAATACAGAAAAGGAAAACTTCATAAAAGTCTACTTTCTTCTTCCTTTCAGTAGTCGAAACAGTGAAAGACTTTTCTTCTTCACATAGGAGTTGAGCAAGTTCATCTATGATGTGTCAGTTTGACAAGGAAAAGAGATACATTGCTTCTGCTCAGACATGCCTTTATCTCTAAAGGGTTTTTTCCAAGCCAATTGTATATGAAATGCAAGCACTTGTTCTGGAAAACGTCTCTCCTTGCCTTGCTGAATATCAGCTGTTCACTCCTACTCCAGTTTTTGGGGCTTAACTGGATTTTAACCATAGTGTGGCTTCGTTTTGCCCTCCATAAATTTGTTTTTGGGGTGCTTTCTCATAATGCTCTGCAAAAGAGGCTCGAAAGCCTAAAAAAATAATATTGTCTAATTCTCCCTTCTTATTCCAAAGGCTTCCAGCAACTACTTTGTTTTCAGAACTTGCGTCATTTTCACTATTTAAATCAAAGCTTCAACTGCTTTCCCAAAGTGGAATTTAAGTTCTAATTCCTAAAGTGGCATTAGACTTCTATCGTATTATAATCATAGTTATTATTATTTTAGAGAAAGGGCCATGATGGCTGTGAACCTGGACTTAGCTTCACATCCTGGATAAGAAGGAAACTGCAAATCTGTCTTAATAAGCTCAGATGCTTTTCTCCACTCATCCATTGTTCCCCCAAGATATCATAGAATCATAGAATAGTCAGGGTTTGAAAGGACCTTAAGATCATCTAGTTCCAGCCCCCCTGCCATGGGCTTGCACCAAAGAGTTGCATTTTCTTAAGGGCAAGGAATACAGAGGTATGTGCCTGTTACGTACCCTTACCCTGTGCTGCAAAGCTCTAGAGGCTTCAGTTTCCTAGGGAAGCATCTGTACCATTGCTTTGCTTTACTTACTTAATTCCCAAATTGGCTGGTGCTGAAAATGGGGTCCAGGTCTGAATCTGCCTTTGAGTTATTGATATTGTGCTATGGATGTTCCATACGTAGTCAACCTTTGTAACTTATATATGTATTAAATGATTCAATGAGTAAGCATTCAAATAATTTTAAATACCGTGACAATGAAGACATCTCCCATGGTGTCCTGTTATGGTACATGATCGTATGTTACTGAGTTCAAAATGCCTTCTCTCCCTACATACATATTTGTATCTCCAAAGAGTATTATTTACACATCTATTTGTAAAAATACCCTTTGCCTGGTACTTCACAGTATGATTTAACCTGCCTGGTATTTTATTTGGCGTTATCTGGTAATACCATGGCCTTGGTGATGGCATAAGATTTCTTTGGATTATATTGTAAAAGGAAGTTTAACCAAAGCTTTGTGACTTTGTTATTCTCTTCCTTTGGACCGTATGAACAGTTTATGGCTTGCTATTTTCATTTATAATAATTACATGAGCTCACTGGGTGTCTCTTTCTCCAAGGAAGCATTTGCTGTGAAGGGATGAAGCTTTCAGGATCTTTCATAAGCCATGTGTCAGGCATTGAGTTAATAGAGTTCAGATCTGTCACTTCACAGATAACCCTGAAAACCAACAAATTGTCTTAAAAGGCAGAGAAATATTGCTGCAGATAGGACTCACCGAGTGACAAGTTTCTGTTTT
Source organism: Brotogeris chrysoptera (assembly GCA_030323915.1). NCBI lineage: Eukaryota > Metazoa > Chordata > Aves > Psittaciformes > Psittacidae > Brotogeris > Brotogeris chrysoptera. Next base: position 16,504 of record JARCZZ010031457.1, read on the forward strand.
CAACACTTTTGGCTGCTGCTTCCAGCCAGAAGGAATAGCAACACCAGTGTGTGTTTAGCAGTTACTAATGTGATTAGCTGTTAGCGCTGCCCTGGTTCTTGCTGTAATTACTTTCCCTCAAAAAGATTAGCTTATTAGATTTGAGAGGAGGGTGGGATGCTAGGAGAAAATAACTATTTGTCAGCACTGTTTGGCAAACATCACGGGTGCCAACAGGGCAACATGGTGGTTTCCCATCCTGGCTCCCAGCCCCACATCCAGCTGCTCCCAGCAGCTCTCCTCTTCTCCCAGAGCCTCGGTGATGCTCCCATGAAGATGAATTGGACAACTCATCTTCAAAGCAGGAGCTGTGATGATTTGTAGAACTATCATGGCTGCTAGGACAGGCAATCCATCACATCAGGCCATCTCCCTTATCCTTCATCTCATCCCTCTTTATTGCAGTACTTTCATGCTCACCTTCTTGACTCTTCTCTCCTCATTCAAACTCTGCTGCTTTGTAGATTGCCTCAAAACTTGGGAAGATGGAAGCACACCATCATTTAAAGCTCAAAGGTTCAACTCTGCTTGCATGGCAGGCATACAGATGATGTGCTATGTTTTGCTTGCTTGATGTCAATGGGCAGTGTGTCGCTCTGCCAGCCCCACAGCTGATCACAGAATGCAAGCCCTCCACTGTCCTGCTATCAAGTGCAGACCTCTTCTTCTGCTCTACAGGTATAGGCCTCATAGGACAGAATGGCATGAGGCTGTTGGATAGTCATCGTCTTGGTTATTTACATGTCCAGGAGAGCCTCAGCAACCCACTGGACCATGTGTACTGGTCTACACGAGCTAACACAACAGCCTCCACTTGCTAATGCAGCTGATTCTGTCATCTGCAAGGCCAGAGATAATTGGAAATCTATATTGTGGTGCTTTCTGAGGAACCAAACCCCATCACCTCTTGCACTGAAGGCAACTTGTTGTGACTAGTCAAAGGAGGGTGTAAAATGAGCTGTACAAAGCAATGAACACCTGCAGAAATTGTAGTATCCTGATGGGCTTCCAGGAGCTACCCTGCCCTGAATCCCATCGTGAGAAAACACAGATAGTACCATGACAAGAAATAAATAATGCATCAACTTAATTCTGTGAAGAATTAGTGTTTCCTCTTCGAAGGGAATAGTCACTCACATGATTAATTTGCTCATCTTCAGAACAGGGGGAATTGCTGTCAGTGAAGAGCTTTCTGCAGGTATCTAGCTGGTTCTCTTGTGGGGTTTTAAATGAGCAGGTTGACATGCAGTTGGAGACCTGGATGGTGATACCACAGCTGCCAGGGACACATAACTGACATAATGGGAATGATCCACAGCTGCTCAGCTTTAAACTACTATGGCACCACATCACTGCTTTGTTCTGCAGACCTTGATAGAGATCTAACAGAGGATACCAAATTCAGGGTACAGTATAAAGGAATTTATATAAATCACGAGATAATTTTTGCACCTACTTGGTAAGATGTGATGTGTAAACGCTTCTTTGACTTCACAGATAAGCCTTTTTCCCTCTTAGCTAACAATTTTGCTACGGCCAGTGTGATTTTTCTGCAGTATAACATGAAAATTTGGCTTCTCCATACCAGTTTTGCCTTCAACCATCAACAGCAGCCTTTGGCAGAGCTTTTGAAAGCTGACAACTAGTTGTATCTAAAACAGATTTGCCCATGGATGAAATAGATATTTTGGTCCAAGCCTTGCTCAGATAAATCAGGAACACCACTGCTTGTTTAATTTACAAATTGTAGAACTCATCAGGGGAAGATGAAGTAGCCAAATGATGACGAGTTTCTTGTTAATTTGCTTTTTAGTATATAAATGGCATGCAGAAAATGAGCGATTGCAGCAGCCAACCGACTTGTGATGAATATATTTGATACAGTAGCTCAGGAGGGAAAACATGCTTTGAATAATTTGTTGTTGTTTGTAATGAGCACACGATATGACAGCAGCGATTACCTTAATGAATCAATTCAGTGCAATGCAATTGGAGGTGGAGGGAAGCTGGTGATGGCCAATTGTGCCCCTGCCACTGGGAGAGTTACTGAGCAAACCATATCAGACCTCTGCCAGCCTGGTTTTGGTGTAGTAGAGGTGGTTGGGGAAGTGAAGACAAGGAAGCAGGTGATGGAGAGGAGCAGACTTTGGCAACCTGCATGTTTCTGGACATGGTAATTATCTTTGTTACCTTGATTGGAACATATCCAGTCCCCAACCTTCTGGAAAGAGCAGAGCTGGGTTCTGAGCCACAGCAATGTCTCACTTTGAATCTGTTGAGAAAGGAGAATTGTGGAAGCTGGAGAGGGACTCTTCATCAGGGACTGCAGTGATAGGACAATGGGCATTGTGTTCAAATTTAAACAGGGGAGATACAGCTTAGATGTAAGAAATTCTTTGCAACGGGGGTGGTGAGGCACTGTTATCGGTTGCCCAGAGAAGTGATGCCCAAACATGTTGAATGCCCCATCCTTGGCCAGGTTGGATAGTGCTTGGAGCAAGCTGCTCTAGTGGAAGGTGTCCCTGCCCACGGCAGGGGGTTGGAAATGGATGATCTTAAGGTCCTTTCTAACCCAAACCATTCCACAATTCTATGGCTCCTGTAGCAGTAGAAAGAAAGTTTGTCCTACTTGCTGGCACTTTTCACTGTCAGCCATAACAAGGTGTTTAATGGAAATACTGTGAACATGGAATCTTTCTGTGGACTTTCTAATAATATCTGGAAAAAACCACCGCTCACGTTAGTGCAAATTTGTTTTGTTTTGTGTGAGGGTCCATCAAAGTTGGGATCCCTGTAAGGTTTAACAGTGTACACCACAGGCCGCGCGATGTCTCTGAGCTAATTCAGGTCCAATAACTTCCGTTGACTGGAACATTTCTTGTAGAGAGACACCCAGTCTTGTGTTACAGACCTCTGGGTATAGAGCATTCATGAGAACCTTTGGTATTTTCTTTCAGTAATTAATTATTCACATCATTACTGCGAGAGTTTCTTTCTTACTGTGTGATTTTCCACTTGTGACCCCTGGAAATGGATATATTCTTGTCTCTAGGCTGAAGTGCTTGCTAGAGCAGATTTTCATTATCCTCTTAGGTTCTTCAACTGTGATCAAAGTTCCCCTTTCACAAACCAAGTAGTTTGACCTCTGCGGATCTCTCTCTGTGGTCCTGCTTTCTGATCCCTTCATGTGTTTTTGTGGCTTTTCCCTCAACACTCTCCAGGTTTGAATTATGGAATCCTGCAGGATAAAGCTCTGAAATGGTAGTTGTTTAAGAACTGAGAACCTTTCAGACCCATCACTGTTTTCTGCAATGGGAGGTGAAGAATTGGTCATTGCGTCTTCATGTTCTGGACCTCTCATTTATTTGCCAGAGGACCTTCTCTTCACCAAAACTTGTGCCTTGTTCATACTATACTGAGAACAACAGCTTCCTTGTACCTCAGGCTTAAGTGGTTCAACTTGCAGTGAATTTAAGCTTGGCTATTTAAAAAGCATTATGTCAAAACTGTAATGTTTAGATTAAATACTTGGGTCTCTTTCTCAGATGGAATTTGCTGTTCATTTTGACCTGAATTTGTGGCTACTATTCACTTATATAAACTGCTTTAAACACAGACTGACTTGCCTCTGGAAAAGCTTGTTCCAGCTTGAGCTGAACACTTCCAAAGCACACACAACTGGTCGTAGCCCTCACATCTCCTCTAACGTTGCTCTGGAGCCTCAGCTCATCATTTTTAATACTTTGAGATGTATTTTAATTAGTGTGCACAAACAACACATCCAAGCAATTGTGTGTGCAGCTATTTTATAGCTATTGACACATCTGTGTGCAATCTGCTGCTGTAAATGGATATTTGTCTATGACATCTGGGGCTTCCAGAGCCTGAAGTAGATGTCCAGTGGGTCGCTTGGGAGTGAGCTAATTCTGTTATCTTCCCCTAAGGCATTTTGCTATTATGATCCAAGTTGTTCCTGTGAGAAGCCTTCTATCTTGTATAGGGCAAGAAGGCGACTGCTGTATGCCAAGTGCAACTCTTGTAGCAGGTTTTTGCATTCATTTGGGAGATGAAGGATGATCCCATTAGAAAAAGGATCTTGGTTTGATGTCTGTAGCTTGGTTCTACAGATCTCCTTTATTCCTCGCTAGTGGTTGTGTTATTTTCTGATCAGCAGGTCACCACTGTCTGTCTAGTGTCCAGCCCCTCCTGTTATTTGTTTGCTGACTTTGTTACAAGAACCCACATGCACAGAGATGAGATGCTGGAATACTGTAATTAAAGCCATGTTTCAGCCAAGTTGTTTGCTCTGCTCTGCAAGAGCTGAACATCTTATGGAAAACTTAATTTCAGAGACCTGACAAACTATACAGGCAAAAATTGAAGTAGTGGATTGCTTGGTGGCTCAATGAAGTCTGAACACTTCTCTTGCTTCTGCTATTGTGTACGGAGGCATAATACGCTGTGCTAATGTTTGATTTTACATGAAACAAAACATATTTTATGCATAAAAGAGTAATTTAACAGTGTAGTAGGATAGGATGAGGTTTAACGAAAAAAGGGAGCACTTCTTCATGCTGCTCATAGTTCAATTGTAACCAATGCACAGTGCAAAATCTACACAGGGGTTCAGAAAAAGGACAAAAATATGGTGTAACCAAGCAAGATAACATTGGGTATATTTCTTGTTCTTACTTACGAGGTATCAGCCAATGGCCCCTGCCAAAGAAAGGTTATCATTCTAGAAAAGCCTTTAGGTTTGTCAGGAACTGTTTCTAGGCATCTGCACCATGAAGTTAAGCTTCTAGTTACGCGTATGTGTTTATTTGTTTGGCCTCAATCGCTATGTCCCTACCTGGATAGGTCAGTTGTGTCTGAATAACTGAGGGCAGGCTCACGTAGTTGGGTCTGTGTTTAAGAAGAGAATTTTGCTAGAACATGAGCACTTTGAGATTTATCCATCATAAGACATAAACCCACTGTCGTTTTAGTGGCTGCAATGGGGCTGATGAAGATCATTCCTGCTTCAGTGCAGAAGCTGTCTTTTTGTCATGAATAAAAGTTATTGCACTTGGGTTTCTTGGTGCTATAGGAACAGGTATGGTAGCAATAAACAACTTCTTGCTTGCTTTTCATTAAGTCACTAGAAGAAAACACAGAAGGAGATTCACAATAGTCAAACTAGATATATTTGAATGTAGCATTAAATTAGCTTTACTGTAATGATACTTCAGTAGGTTATCTACTCTTTGACATTCCTACAAGACTGCTGCTCTTAACAGAGAAATTTGAATGCCTTGCAGCTGATTCCTTCAAATCCCCTAATTTCCTCATTAATGCTTTTGATTTATTTTGCCTCTGCCATGAGTTTATTTTTCAGACTCGTTCTGGTTGCTGTTACATTCCGGAGGAAAGCTTAGATTTTCAGTCTGTGAATCTGATTAACCAGCATCCCAAAGCTTCCATTCTCACTATCGAGAACTGAAGATGGTATTACCCTTCATTAGTGTCACAGTCTTTCTAATTTAAGTCTTTGCCTTTCTATTGGTCTTTGAGTTACGTCTGGTTTTCCTACTTCCAGTCATCTTTCTTGCCTTTATTTCATTGTAAGCAGAGGAGTAAGCAGTTATTTTTCAATACCTTCTAATGACTATAATTACGGTATATATCAATACTCCTATACTTCTCCCACAGACAGCCTATTTCTAAGCTGGTTATCAGCCATGGCCCTTATGATGTAATATGGTATAATTTGATAGATAGCTCATATTTATTAAAAGCCCACATTTCTGCAGGGCTCTACACTGGAATTTTAGGAATGATGTTGGAACGACACTCTCTGCATTGTGTGATATCAAACCATCATGCCATACCTGATTTTACTATATGGGTCTTGATCAGTATAGGTTTTAGAGAGCAATAGTGCTGTTACAAGAATACTGCATGTCAGGGAGTGCACTATTAGCTTTGTCCAGAGTGGGAAGTTGTTCCATAGTTTCTATGCGTGTGAAAGCTAAATATCTCTGTATCACCTACCAAGCTTCTGACATCACAATCATCTGAGAGAAGGAAGATACTGCAGTCAAAAGGAGATACTTGCCTAATAAATCTGTGTGATTTCTAGAGTCGTATCAGTTACAGGTCTGTAAAGGCTTCGCAGGTTTTAAGATGTTCTGGTGCCAAAGCTGGGCAGACCATGTATATCTGTGGCTCACAAGGAGCTGGTCAGTGCTGTAACGTCAGCCTCCCCTAGTTCCCAAAGCATCACCTCATGATCGCCTTATCATCATGATCTCACGATGGTCTTAAAGGTCTTTTCCCACCTATTTGATTCTATGATCTCTAGGAGTTATCCTAGTTTTAACAGGGAATTAGGAACTGTGGGTAATGAAGCTGTACCTGAGAAAACCTGTAGCCCTTCAGTGTCTGCTTTTTCTGATGGCTCATCACAATGTGATCGACCTAAAAAGTGGTAATTCCACAACCCCTTTTCGTGAGATTTTCCTCTGTATTAAGCTGCAAATGTTAATTTCTCTATATTGAATTCATACAAGGGAGACTAAAGGAACTTCAGTGTTGGCCAGTGCCTGGAAAGCTTTCATCACTGCTCGCAGATCCAAAGCCTCAATGAAACAAGAGCTTTAAAGGCCTTTTCTCATATAGAAGTAATTTCTCATGTGTATTAAAATCTAAGTGTGCATATGGTGCTTTTTGCTTTAAATGCACTGTTTGCTTTAATTAATCACACTTTGTTGTATATGAGAAGAGGCATATGGAAAAAATCCCAACCTGTTCTTTAGGAAAAAGGAACATTTCAAGCACATCTCATTTCCATTTCCGGGCTTCTCCCTATTTTTTGGACCTATAGTTTTCCATTTCAAAACACTGACAGGGTGGCTGGTGTGTATGAGAGGCTGAATTCCCCGCTGCTGCTAACTTTGAGTTGGAGAATAGGAAAACCTGGGACAATGACATTAACAAGTCACTCTTTCCCCTCCTACCTTCTCACAATTTCTGCACTCCTGGTCTTCCCAAAAAACCTGGTGAATGACTGCATGTTTGCACCAAGTCATCATCAGATGGTGATAGAAGTGCTGCACCTGTGGAAAGCAACCATTTTAAAGAGAACATAAGCAAACCAGTTTGAACACGGGTGGTGAAACTGCTGATAAAAGTGCAGAATTATAGGTGCAGTAAAACGTCTCTGAAGTCTTTGAAGCTGATTTAAGATGTAGGGAATCATTTTACGAGGATGTAAAACAGAAGGAAGGGAGGGAGAGAGGAGGGAGACTTGGCACATCTGAAAAACTTGGCACTTCTCTGATTGTTCTGATTGGATCTGGAGGAGCTTTAAGGTCCCTTTCAACACAAACCAGTCTGGGATCCTGTGGTTCGATGATCTGCTGCCTCACCCCCACTTTACTACCCCTGGAGCCATCAAGTCTGTACTTGGATTCCTCCTGGTGGTGTTTGCTTAGGGAGTGTGTGTGCTGCAGTCACCCAGAAACATGTCTAGATCCGGTGGGTTGTCTCCCATGGCTCTCCTGGACATCATCATTGGCTTCGTAACCCACCAGAGAGGATGGGATGGTGTTTGGGACTGTAGTGCTGCAGTGCTGTCAGGACTGCTGATTTTGGCTGTTCTTAAATAACCTTCTTTGGGTGCGTAGGAGAGCTGAGCTGGGAGCTAAGTTGCGAGTTACATCTGTAGTTAACACTGAGACAAACACTAGCTATAAATGATTGCTTCACAGAGCTTATCCATTAATATGTCAGGAACATGGACTAGGCTTCCCAGCCATTAGAAGTCCCTGGAGCAAGCTTGGCAAGAATGCTCCACTTCTGAATGCTGGTACCCAGAGCATAAACAGGGCTGTGAGGAGGAAATTGGAAACAAAATGTTCTGAACTCGGTGCAGTAGCAATGTGCTGTGTTATGTTCATGGAGTATTAAGACTGATCAGGAAAGAGTGCTGCCAGGCAGAACAGCAGAGCAAGATAATGCTCCAAATAGTAAAGGATGAGAACTGCTCAAAGTTACTTATTTCAGCTATATTTAAATGCAGAACGTGGTGTATTTTGGTTCCTGTATTTATATACTTGTTTGGGTCTTTCTGCACACCTCAGTTGCACAAATCAGTGGAATATTTCTCCCAGTCTTTGCCCAGTACAGATATTTTCTGCAAAGAAATGGGTTTTGTGTTATCTGAAGCGTCACTCAAGTGCGTTTTTAGAGGACTGTAATTAATCTTGCAGAGAGATAATGAGGAGTGCTGAAACAAACCTGAATTGGCTCAAACCAGAAAGTGCTTCAAGGCAGTCAGAGAGCGCCGCAGAGCCAGTGACTTTTTTTGCTATTACCTTCCACATCCCCTTAACCCAACACCCCTTGAAGTTAATAAAGAGAAATCCAGCATATTTATTATGAGAATTCTTGCTCTGTGTTGATCATTTTGCAGTGAGGGAATTGGTTTTTTACCTGCTCATGCTGAATAGTGAGTGCTTTTATTTCATAGACTGGTTTAGGTTGGAAAGGACCTTAAAACCCATCCAGTCCCAAACCCCTGCCACAGGCAGGGACACCTTCCACTGGAGCAGGTTGCTCCAAGCCTCTGTGTCCAACCTGGCCTTGAGCACTGCCAGGGATGGGGCAGCCACAGCTTCTCTGGGCACCCCCTGACAGCGCCTCAGCACCCTCACAGGGAGGAGCTTCTCCCCTCTGGTAAGTTAAAGCCATTAAAGGAACCTGAGTTTAAGGAACCCAAGCTGTGGGGTGGGAGGTACCCACCACTGGGTGATGCAGAGCCATCCCTATGCCCTGCTCCTGTTGCTGCTGCCTGTTTCTCACCTGAGCTTTGACTGGAGGTGATGAAGTATGCTCTGCCTCACCCGCCTTGCTCAGGGCAAGCCTGCTTGTGGACTGAAGTCCTGATGGCAAAGGCTTCAGTGCGCAACATACACCAACATCTGCTGCTCTGCCTTCCCTGCTCCTTCTGCTCTAGCTGTCTACTTTAATGTTGATGCCAATATGCCTCAGAGCTGCTGTTGCACTGCCTAACTGCAGTGGAGACATAAAAATTCATATTTGCTGTAAGAGAGTAACGGCCAACATTAACTTTTCTTTAAGAAAGGTGTGATGTGTAACATACACTACAAACAGCTCTGTGGATGTCTTCCTAAGTGACCAGTGGATAAATCTATAAAACCTAAGCCTAATCATAGAATCCCAGCCTGGTTTGCATTGGAACGGACCTTAAAGCTCATCCAGTTCCAACTCCCTGCCGTGGGCAGGGCCACCTTCAACTAGAGCAGCTTGCCCTGTCCAACCTGGCCTTGACATAAAGGTAAGTCTTGTGCCATTGAAAGCAAATATTAATGGGAAACAAATGTAGGTCAGCCCTAAGAATTAAGATGGAGTTTCTTTGGTATAAAATAATTTTTAGGAAAAACCAGATGTTAAGGATAGTAACTGCCATCCACGGCACAGTTTTCCTGTTTATCTCTCCATGATGTGAATGCAGAGGTTGTAAATCACCTCTAACTATCTGAAAGCCGTGCAAATAGCTTTCTGTCACAGGGAAACAAACTCATGTTATTCCCAGTCAACCATACGTGCGATAAAGAAATGCTTTGCATTCCAGATGAAATACACCCTGGGATGTATAGATAATCCTGGCTAACAGCTGGGGATGCCTATATGCACAACAAAGGTCACAACTTTGCAGGCAACATTCTCATTTGAATGCAAGAGTTGGCATTTGTTTTTCCAGCGTTATAGTGTTTGCAAACAAGTCTGGAAAACATTTTCAAATGAGACTATATGAAACATATGGGGTTATATTACAGTGGGGACATCAGTGGAGGGCTGTAGTGGTGGAGTCCTCTGGAGAGCGGCTCTGGGAACCCTGGCTATGAACTGGAATGGCACATGATGGTTTTTGCTGATGGGAAAGGCTGGTCCTTCTGGGCTGGTTTAGCTTATTGTAGGTGTGTGAGTCTCAAGTGATTGTTCTGGGCATTTATTGTTTAGATGACACCTCTAGTAACATTATAGCATAAGCCTAACAATGAATAATTAATTTGAAGGCAGGAAAAGTTTTCCGCTCAACAGCATTGAGGAGCATTGGATCCACAGCAGTTGATGTCTCTCCCATGCAGTTTGTCCATCGTTTGCAATGGCTTTTTCTTAGTCTCCCTCTCTGACAGCATGGAAACTGTTCATTGTGTCCCATCTGATTGCATTCTGCCTTCAGACAGGTAAACTGCTTTTGCTGCAGGTGGAAGAATGTGTCCAAGGCAGGCTGCAGCGCTGCCATTGGGATGTGAACCAAGATTGTCCTCTCTAAGACCAACCTATGGTAAACCCATCATTAGGGTAAAATTCTATTCCATGCACTCTCATTAACTCTATTGGCAGCGTTTTCCACTGGTGTCACCATTCCTACAACTGATTTATGGGATAGGGCTTTGAGCAACCTGCTCTAGTGAAAGGTGTCCCTTTCCAGGGCAGAGGGTTGGAACTGGATGAGGTTTAAAGCCCCTTGAACCCAAATCAGTCTGGGATTCTGTTTCTTACTGTCTAGTGACCAGAACCCCTCAGGCAGACAAAACCATTCCTTTTCCTCATGGCGCAGTTGCCTAGTAATAAAGATCTTCAAATGAATGGAGTTAAATAACACACAGAAAAAGATGGTTGTTTATCTGCACTTGGACTGAGATCATTTGTGTCTGGGGTACGTGTGGGAGGTTTTATTGAGCATTAGCTATGTTCATACAATCACAGACTGGGTTGCGTTGGAAGGGACACCTTCCACTAGACCAGGTTGCTCCAAGCCCCATCCAAAGAGTATGCTGAGCTGGGGATGCACAGAGGTAGGCGTGGAGGAGGGAGAGCATGACTCGTGATGGGGAAGAAACCAAACCAGCAGGACAGTATCTTGCCATTGCTGCCTCATGTTTTCATTGCTTGAAGGAGAAGCAAAAGGTGGTCAAGCATGGAGAATACCCTTGGGTGAATTCTCCCACCCTGTTTTAGAGCAGCTCTCAGGCACCTGTCAGAGCAATGGGTGGGTAAGGTAATTTCCATATAATTGCAGAATAATTGCAAATGCATCAGTTTGGGGTTTTTTTTTTGTTAAAGCTGATGTAAGTTAATGTGCTGCTGATGTTCCTTATGTACCCATAAAGCACTCTTTAATATACAATTTAAATGTATTAAACAGGCATTAATCTAAGTTTAGTTTCCCAGGTTGTTTAATAGGAAGGTGAGCATGAACCGATGGTCCAGTTCAGGTACTCCAGGGTGCACGTTGGTACAGGGGCAGCTTTCTGGATGGAGTAACATGCTTGTGAGCTGCCAGGGCACAGGGAATCCCTGTTGCATTCCCACTCATTATGGAATTCGGTGAGAGTCAGTTTGAGGCTTCTAAAGTCATGTTTCAAAACTTAAATAGAGGGGGAATTTTCCTCATCTGCATTTGTTATCAAGCAACAGTCCCTGGTAATTTAAGGCTGCAGAAAGGCTTGTGTAAAAGATTGGTTTATGGTGGTATTGAACAAACTGCGTGTATGAAATGATGGGAAGTCCTTGTTTGCTCACTGGAGGCTGCACTTCTGCCCCTTAGGAGCTGTATCAAAGAGAAAAGCTGCTTAGGGCTTTCATTGGTTGATCTTACATTTGATATATCAATTATCCATTGATAAAAATCAATGGATTTTTGTGGCAGGATGGAGAGGACAGAGAGAGGCGGCAGAATAAAGATCAGGCTGGTAAGGCTGTGTGCCTTGGTAAAGGCAGTCTGATTGTAGCACCCTGCGCAAAGCAAGTCCTTCGTACCAAACAGGGTTCAGACAAGTGTACCACAGGGAGAAAAGGATGTAAGGAAATCCCAGAGTCTTTAATAGCTGCACATAGCAAAGTTTGAAATTCCCCTTAGCAGGTTTATTATGAAACAGTCCATCTCCAGTTCTGGCGGGGAAAACCTTTTTACAAAGGCAAAAGTAAGTGGGCTTCTGTCATTGTGTCCTCTTTAGCAGTGCTGTGTTGTGTTGCAGTTTAGAAAACGCCCTTTCTGGTAGGAGCTACAGTAAAGGCAAAAAGAAGAAAGTCAGAGAGAAAGATATATATATGGAGAGTTTCTCTGTTCTTCACCAGCCTTGGATGCAATAATGTCTGGAAGTTCTGCTTTCAGTATTTGTTTTAACTGAATATCAATAAGGTATCTATCAAAAAGTGAATATTTCATCTATTCCTCAAATCAGTATTATCTGTAACCGATTTCTCAGTTAAATAGTAAAATAATGAACCAAAATAGTTAGATAATAAGCCACACTTGGTAGTTCTTTATCCTCTCAGAAGCTTTGTCACATCTGAGCTCACCATTGGGTTAAACTTGCGCAGTTAAAACACAATACTCTTGAGCCCGTGGCTAGAAGTCCATTGGAAGCGTTATGAGGAACAGAACTAATTAAATGTCATTGTTGGTTTCCGTAACGTGAAACAAAGTACTTTGGGAACGGGGAATTACGTAAGCCTTTAGTAGTTCTGGGTGTAGAAATCACCAGGCTGATAGGATTCCTTATTAACTCCTTGGGGAGGGCAGCAGAAAGCCTGTTAGCCCCTTGTAGCACGTCTTGGCATACTTTTCTTTGTAACAAAGTTAAATCACACATAGTGTTTCTCACTGAATTTTGTGGTTTCAGATTTTCACATGAAAAATGCAGGTTTGCCATTAAGTTATATATAGGATTTGGTTTAAGCAAGAGAGAACAACCTTCTAAATAGCGCTATCCGTTACAGGACTGTCATTTACAGAATGGAAGCATTTTCCTTAAGGAAACTGAAACATCAAGTAGCATCACAGCTTGCTATTTAAGGTAAGCAGGCAGAGAGAGATCAATTCAAATAACATAAAATCAACAGAATCTTCTGCCATCCTCCTGTGTAACTCCACAGATCAATGCGGTTCGTAGGGCTGAAGTTTTATTGCTATTAACCTTATTATTGAACTTGCATCTTCTTGCTTCAGTACACTTATGACTATTTTTGCTCATTTTGTTTTTAGTACTCCCTCAAGCAGCTCACATTGCCCGTAGTTTGCTTTCATCTTCCACACCATCCCGGTATCCTTCGGGAAAGGACAAAACTGTGGTCACTTAGTGGCCACTTCCCTCTCACCTTTGCAGCATTACTGCAAAGCCATCAGCAAGGCTAAGTTTCTGCTCCTTTTGAGGGATTTGAGGTCATCTTCTGCTTTCCCGCATCTTCCTCCTCCTCTCTGCTGAATGAGCCTGTATTACCCCCAGAACTCTGGATTCTGGATGAATTTGCCATGTGGGCAATGCCCAGATTATGGTTTTGGCTCAGAACTGTGTGGTTGTTTCAAAACTGCACGGACTTTAAGGCACCAGAAATTAGTTTTCAGGAAGCAACTTCTATGGGGGGTGGGAGCCTTTGCTGGAGGGTTGGTCAGCATGAAAATGGCCAAGGAAGGTCCTTGAGAAACCCCTTGCTGGAGTCAGTACTTAAATATTCTGCCTTTCTGTTGAAGTGTTTTATCTTGAAACCCTGAAGCTGTCGTGTGGTCAGTGCTCCAAATATCAGCTGTGACCACAGAATCATGGAGTGGTTTGGGTTGGAAAGGACCTCAAAGCTCCTCCAGCTCCAACCCCTGCCACGGGCAGGGACACCTTCCACTGGAGCAGCTCCAAGCCCCTGT
>JARCZZ010031460.1:0-36568 GCA_030323915.1 Brotogeris chrysoptera
GGCTGGGGCAGCCGTGGCCTTTGGGAGGGCAGCAGCAAACACAGCAGCAGCCAGCCACAAGGAAACAAAGCCCATCAGCGGCCACCTTGGCTTTGCTTTTCTTTCCATTATTAACATCTTTAAATATAGAAACGAGCCCGGTTTTCAAAGCAACGGCTGGGTTTGGAGCCAGTGGGCAGCCCGTGGAACAAGGCTGAGCATCCCCTCGGATCCCAGCCAGCTCTGCCCTGGGAGATGGGGGAAAACCCTCAGGGAGGTAAATATTTACTGTCTAAACACAAACTGCTGCCTGGAGGTTAACAAGGCACAAACCCACCCTTTGCACAGGAGGCCATCAGCTGGGAGTGTGGCCGGGTGGGTGCCTGGTCCCTGGGGGCATTGGGAGATGGATGTGAGCAGCAGCATGGGGCTGAGCAGGATCATCCTGCTCCTTCCCAGGCCTTCCAAATGGAAAACCACTGCAGGCAAGCGAGAGCCACGGATCGTCACTAACCGAATTGAAACTCTCTGTTTTCCTTCTCTACTCGACCGGCTCTGCAGCCATCGGGGAGGATTTATCTCCGCTGTAAACCCACGAGCAAGTTCAATCTTGTTTCTACCTGGCAACAAATCCAGGTTAAGCTGAGGCCAGTGCTAACGGCTCCTGTTCACACACCCGCTGCTCCAGGGGTCCCAGCACCTCCCTTGCCCTGCTCCATGGCACAGATGCTGCTGCCAGAGGGATGGGGCTGGATAACAGCATCCACTGGAGCTGGTCAGTACACACACTGGTCCGGCTATTGCCCTCCACAGCCAGGCTGGGGTTACCTGGCCTCAGCCTTGCAGGGACGGTCCCTTGGGAATGGGGTGATGGGGACCCCCAGTGGGGGGACCTGAAGGACTCACTGCAGACACACCGGTGAAGAACAAAAGAGGACTTGGACCGGGTTATATTTTAAAATGCTCATATATTTTCTTCTTTTTTTTTTTTTTTCTCCTTTTTTCTTTTTCGCTTTTTTTCCTCTTTTCCCACAATTCTGATACAATTGTTCATCAAACACTGGCGTTTCCAGCAGCAATTCCTGGGTTTTTTTCCTTTTTTTTGTTTTTTTTTTTTTCTTTTTTAAAGTGAATAATAATACACGGTAGTGATTTCACAGTAAAACAGACCTGCGGGAACGCCGGATATACGTGACAAAAGACACCCCCAGACCAGCCCCTTCCCTCCCCACTCCCCAAAAGGAGATCTTGGAAGCGGGGGGGGGGAAATAAAAAGTTCATTCCAAAAAATTATTTCAAAAGAGATTTCATATAAAGCCTTTAAAACGCGTCAGAATTCCTCCCTCCTCTCCAGATCCCTGTCCCTGGGGCTGCACACTTGAGAGCAAGAGAGAGAACGGAGAGGTTATAACAATCTCTGTAGAAGAAACAAAACCATCCAGAAAGAAAATAGCCAAGAATACGGAAGGGATAAAATTACATTTGTACAAAAATAGATTTTCACTTTATTGATGCTTTAGATATTTTTTCCTTATCTTTTCTTTCTTTCATTCAAAATGTTAATGTATTTCATTTGTTATCTATGCATCCCATAGCCAAGGCATCCATCGCTAAGTACTGGGAATCGCTAAAGCCAGTCTTAAACCCACCTGCTGCTCAAAACACAAACACAAACAAGGAAACAAAACAAAAAGGCATCTTAAAATAGATGCAGTTCCTTTGCCACGAGGAATAAAGATCCAGATTTGGCATCAGCCAATGCGGAGAGGGCTGCAGATACGATGTACTCGCTTACATGAAGCAAAAAAAACCCCAAACAAACGAAAAAGCAAGGAAAAAAAATAGGGAAAATGGACTTAAAACAAGAAACCACGATAAGTCTGTAATTGCTACAGTTATAATATATGTATATGTGAGTGAGGCTATTTATACAGTGTATATCTACAGTACATACATGTATACACACACACATATGTGTCAGCTGAAGCCAGCCCATGCTCACCCAGCACTGATGGGGCCAGCACCAGCTCCTGAGCCGCGGTCCCGTGCCTTGGGCCCAGCGCGGGCGCTGTGCGGGGCCGGGGCTCCCTGCACCCATGGGTGCTGGGGGATGCTCAGGAGGCCTCAGCACCCACAGGCGTGGCCCTGGACTCACTGGGTTGGGGTTTGGGCTAGGCTGAGACGTGCACACACACAAGAAGGCAGCGAGGAGCACCCAGGGTGCAGGCGGTGGCTGCGGGGCTGCTCTTGGAGCTATCTTTAGAAAATTAAAGATTGTCCCACCAACGAGAAGGAATTACCAAAAATAATAATTCGGCAATAGATCACCCCAATCAAACCGGATCTCTGCAGGAGACCTGGCTAAATCACAGCCCTACCTCCCTAGCGAATCATGTGCCTCTTTTAACCACGTATCACCTCCTCAAACAAGCCTGGAGAATATCAATCATTAATAAGATCAGGACAAAACAAAAAAAGCCCAAAGTGAAAGAGGATACAAATGAAAGACTCAAACTCATGCACGAGCACGCTGCTTTAAGGCTGCTGCGGCAGATGTGGCAGGACGGATGCACAAAAGCTTTTCCTGCTGCCAGGGCTGGTTGTGCTGGGGGGCCCTGGGAGCTGATCCCAAGCATCCAGGACCCTCTGACAACCTGTGTGGCTGCTGGGGACATCAAATGGGCTTTATGAAAGCAACAGGGTCATGCTGAGCTACAGCAACATGAGGGCTCCTTGGCCCAGGACAACACACAGCCTTTCCCAGTGCAGGACCTGAGGTTGTGCTCTGCTCCAGTGGGGAAGCTGAGGCACGGAGACACTCCCACAGCCCACAGAGCCTCCCCTTTGCACCACGGTACTGGCGGAGGAAACCCCTTGCACCCATTTTGATTTCATCACATCAAATGCTAAATGGGATGGGATGGGACGGCATGAAATGAAATAGGATGGGATGGCCTGGCATGGGAGCTCCCACTCCGCAGCCTGGCAGTGCCCAGGGCTGCTGCCATCCAGACCTCAGCCTTGCGAAGCCACCAGAGCCCAGCACCAACCAGCCCCTTCCAAGCCATCCACCAGGAAAGCAGCGGTTCCACCCAAGAGAACCGCGGGTCGATTCCAGCACAGTGAGCACGGTCCTTCCACAACCCACCCTCAGCCTCCCTGACCAGCGAGCTCCAGGCTCCTTCCCACTGCTGAGAGCGGGGCTGGGGGCTGCAGTGGCTCTGGGCTCCCACCTCCCCGTGGCTGTGCCAGCCTGACGCTGGCACGGAGCCGCCTGCTCGTGTTCACTGGCACCCGCTGCCTGTTCCTGTCTCTCGCTTGGTTTTCTTGGCAAATCCCTGCAGGGTGAAGCTGTTTAATAATATTTTCGGTGGTGCACAGGCTGCTGGAGGAGCGCGGCCAAGCACAAACCCAGCTGAACACCAACCCAGCCGAACATGAACCTAGCTGAGTATGAACCCAACTGAACATGAACCAACTGAACACCAACCCAGCTGAACACCAACCCGGCCGAACACCAACCCAGCTGAACACCAACCCAGCCGAACATGAACCTAGCTGAGTATGAACCCAACTGAACATGAACCAACCGAACACCAACCCAGCTGAACACCAACCCGGCCGAACACCAACCCAGCTGAACACCAACCCAGCCGAACATGAAACCAGCCGAGCACGAACCCAACCGAACACGAACCCAACCGAGCACAAACCCAACCGAGCACAAACCCAGCTGAGCATGTACCCAACCGAGCACAAACCCAACCGAACATGAACCCAGCCGAACATGAACCCAACCGAACATGAACCCAGCCGAACACGAACTCAACCAAGCACAAACCCAACCAAACACAAACTCAACCGAGCACGAACCCAACCGAACATGAACCCAGCCGAACATGAACCCAGCCGAGCATGAACCCAACCGAACATGAACCCAGCCGAACACGAACTCAACCAAGCACAAACCCAACCAAACACGAACCCAGCTGAGCACAAACCCAACCAAACACGAACCCAACCGAGCACGAACCCGGCCAAACATGAACCTGGCTGAACACGAACCCAACTGAACATGAACCCAACTGAGCACGAACCCAACTGAGCAGAAACCCAACCAAGCACGAACCCAACCAAGCACGAACCCGAGCACAAACCCAACCAAGCACAAACCCAGCCGAGCACTAACCTGGCTGCACTGGGGTCACTGCTTAGGGCCAGGCTGAGGGGAGACGATGACCCAAAATCCTGAGTTTCTTTAGCAATGAGATGGGCTGGTCCGCTGCAGGGATGGAGCTGCTAGGCGGTGACAACCATGTCCCCCCAAAGCCAGAGGCGGGCACTGTTCCATCCCCCTCCAGCACAAAGATGTTTGAAGAGACAGTTACAAACCCACAGGGAGCAAGAAGAGAAATACCTTTGAGACCTAATGCTGCTGTTGTAAAGCACAGAAGATACGAAAGTGAGGGAAAGCCCTTGGCCAACCACAGGCACCTCATTCTTGGCTCCGAGCACCCCTCACTGTCCCGGGACAGCCAGTCCTGCCAAGGGGGGAAACCCCAACATCCCTCACCACTTGCTCTGCTGGGTTTTGCTCCCTGGCTGACCTCTCCTAGGGAATCTCATCCCATGGGGTGTGGGCACATTCCTGGGACTGTGTCCCTAATTCCCATCTCCTTGCTGTCACATCAAGCCTCAAGAGAAGGACTGCGCAGAAGCCAAGGTGCTGTTGGTGCTCTCAGCATCCCAGATGGGCTGGGGATGGGCAGGGGCTGCTCCTGCATCCCCATCCATCTGGGACCTCTCAGCCCCACATGTAGGGGAGAATCAGGGCAGAGAGGAACCCAGCTCTTGCTTCATCACTAACAAACAGCCACAATTACCAGCACTCCCACTAACAGTTGTTTGCAGTGTTCTGCAGAGCTGCTGAATCAACAGGAGCAGGCTCCTGGGTGAGCAGGAACCCCAGTGCAAGGGGAGGGCTTGTGTGAGGCCAGGGCTCAGGGTGTTTCTCTGAGCCCACCCCACCAGCTGGAAATGCGCCTCAAACCTCATGAGACCATGTCAGGACCCAAAGCCCAAAGAGGAGCTGTTGCTGACGCCAGCTCCTGCTGCTCCAATACAACAGCCCATGAAATCAAGCGTGGTTCCAGCAGAACAGGCTGGACACAGCCTCAAGAGCGGGGCCGTGCCAGATGCCGGATGCACTGCTGAGGGCTGGGGTCCAGCAAGACCCTGTGAGCTGGGGAAGGGTGATGCCAAGTCCCTGGCAGCCTTAAAGCACGTGCTGCAGCCAGCTCAGGTCCATGGGGGCAGCTCCGCACCGGCGCAGAGGTATGTTTGGGAAGGGCAGCGATGCCCACTGCCCTGGGGACAGCAAAAAGGGGTTTTTCAGGTGCTGGTGCCCATGGGACCCTCTGCAGGGTGGGTGAGAGGGAGTCACCATGTTACTGGGGAGGGATCCAGTTCAATCCCAAATCCTCTGCTCTAACCTGGAGGGAGAAGGCTCTGCGCAGCCCTGGGAGACTCAGGTGGGACAGGGCCGGGCTGGCCCTGCCCTGTGAAGGAGCCCCCAACACCACTGCCACCAGGTACAGACCCAATACAGAATTCTTTTGTGTGTTTTGTCTTTTTTTTCTTCTCTTTGTCAAAAGCTCCATCCTCTGAGCAGAGCCAGCATCACCCGGCGAGTCCAACTGCTCCCCTCTCTGCCCGGGGCTGGCTGTCCCCATGTCCCCATCCCGCCCAGGGGGTGATGCTCAGCCCGATCCGGAGCTGCCAGCGCAGGGTGCAAGCCGGGGCAGCAGGTGACAAGCTCTGTCCACTCCCACTTGTCCACACATAGCGCAGGGAACCAGCGAGCAGGTCTGGAGATGCAGCAGTGACAGCAAATGGAGCGGGGTGAAGGCGACGAGGAGGCGAGGACGGCAGCGGGGGGGTCCCCGGCTCAGACGGTGCCTCCAGTGCCGGGGAGAGGAGGCGAGGATGGGCTGGGCAAGGGGAGCAAAGGAAGGGGCCCATGGGACCCCGGCCGGGCGAGGGACTGATCCGGCAGCAGTTCTCTAAGTCATTTGGTGAGGTGCTTCCAGCATTTCCATCAAGAAGGTGTCGATCGGCGTGTCGCCTATTAGCTTGAAGAAGAAGAGGTGCTCCAGGCATTTGAGGCCGATGGACCGGAGGGCTGGGAGACGCAGCAGGAGCTTGGCAAACCTGGGAGCAACAGAAATGACCTGGTCACGCATCCCATCCATACCCCTGCTCCTGCCCTGACCCACAAAGCCTCCCTGGGTGCTCCAGCTCAGCAGGGCTGGGGGTCAGGGACAGCCTCTTCTGTCACCAAAGCCATGGAGCTACACCCAGAGCTGTGCAGAGGAATCATGAGTTATGTCCCCAGCCTTGAAGAGGAGGACCCCACGGTGGATACTGACAATGTGCTGAGAGCTGAGCTGGAAGAGTCCAGTAAGAAATGAAAGGCCACCCCTGGGCTGGGGAGCACCGCTGCCTTCGTGTATCTTCATCATGCATGGGTATGACCACTCAGTGAGCACCCTGAGATGCTCATGGGGTCCCACATCGCCTGCCTGCACCCTGCCTGCACGCAGCCCTCACGCAAGCGCTCTCAACATGGGAAAAGCTCTTTAACGGCCGGGAGTGTGTTTGTTTTTAGTGCTGCACAACCAGGGCTTGAACATCAGCAAAGGCTGAGGCAGTGCAGGGAGAAGGGGCTCTCCAGCACACACACACAGTTACTCCATGCGTGCATGCTTCTCTCTCCCCATTTTTTCTGCTGAGCTGGCGAGAACAGTGGGAGCGGCGCCAGGAAAAACAGCTCAGCCCTACCATCCCATTCAGGAAGTTTCGCTGCTTTAAACCAAACCAGATGATGGCTCCAGCCCTGCGAGGCGGTTAACTGTGAGATAACCGGCCCGCAGCACACCCTGCCAGGGCTGCAGCCGCGAGGGGAGGGAACAGCCCCATTCCCTGCAGCTGCCAGGCATCACCCCAAGCCTTCCCCATGGTGCAGGGGAGCACGGCTGGGCTGTTCCTTGGAATGACTCCATCTCCCCGAAGCAGAGAGGCTCCCCTGCGGTGTTTACACGGTGCTCACCAGCTCTCCATGGCCAGGACTGGGCTGCAGCCCCACACCAAAGGGCACCTGAAGCGGTGGGAGCCAAGCTCCAGCCGCAGTGAGGAGCAGGGCACCCACACCGGCCCCACCAGGCATTCGCTCAAGCACAGGAAGAACTTGTTTCCAGCCCCAGATGGGGATTACATTGTGCCGTGAGACCAGGAGGATGGAGAGAGCTCCCGAAAGCTTCCTTCAGCTCTTGTGCAATCCTGGACTCCCAGCCCATGAGTTAACCCTCCCGAGGCACCTGGGCTCATTGCACCATTGCCCCGCATCACAGAAGAGATGGAGTTAAGGTCAGCAGTGCCCAGCTGCAGCTCTCAGGACAGCCCTAAGCATGCAAAAGCCTTTAAGGCACCAGAGAAGGGTGTGGGGATCACACAAGGAAGTCCCCAGACCAAGGTCTTTCCAAGCCAGTGACAGATCAAACTCCAGAGCCTGTGGTGCAGGTACCAGACCTGAAATACTGCCTTACACATCGCTGACCATTGAGGCAGAGCCCTGAGGACCTGCCTTTGAGCGGTGGCTCAGCAGCTCTGCTGTCACGCACACGTTGGGTGGATGAGGAGCAGTCTGTCCCCGTGCCAGCCCCCTCCCAGGCTGCAGCACCGAGCAGCAGCGTGCGAGGGCAGCACGGCCCAGCAGCACCCGTGCAGCACCAGAGCTCATCCCAACAGGGAACTAACCCAGGAGAGCCGCTGGCCGTGATTCCCAAGGCAGCTCTCCCGGGGCCAGGTAGGGCTGGCTGCTCACTGAGCCTCACGGGCAGCAGAGCTCCTCTGCACCACCACAACAGCCAAAGCCCAGGTCTGGATTTGTTTAGGAACAGCAGTTTAATAACGCTCTTGGAAGAGGAGTTGGCCTGAGGTGCACACAAACCCTGGAGAGGAGAGGTAACGGCCCCTGCTCTCTGCTCATCCCTCACCTCCCCTCCTCACCACGTCAAACACATCCCAACTCCCTGCCACAAGCCAACCATGAACATCCAGGAAGTCCCTTAACAACCCTCTTTATCATCCTCCAGCACACTGGTACCCAAACGGGAGAAAATAAGACCAATATCCCTTCTGATGGCGCGATGCACCCACTGCATCCACTGC
The DNA here is from genome assembly GCA_030323915.1 of Brotogeris chrysoptera. Classification (NCBI taxonomy): domain Eukaryota; kingdom Metazoa; phylum Chordata; class Aves; order Psittaciformes; family Psittacidae; genus Brotogeris; species Brotogeris chrysoptera. The sequence goes on from JARCZZ010031460.1 coordinate 8,209, forward strand.
TGTAAAAGCATCCTTTCCTCCACTGAACCCCCCAGACCAGGACTGCAGGTAAGATGCAAATCCCAGTTGCGTGTGCTGCTTTTCCCGGTATTCCCACCTTGGCAGCGACACGCACAAGCAGCAGTTTCCAGTGCTCTGCTTGGGTTCTCAAGTGACTGTCAGTAACTTAACTGGCAGTTGCCAGCTTCAGGCTGTAACTGGGAAAATGCACCCACTCAGCTCCAGAGCAGTCCAGGAAAGCATTCCTAATTCCCCCTCCCATTCCCAGCTGGATTGGGGGAGGTGGGGTGGGGAGAAAAGAGCATCAATTGAGGCTTTCACTTCCCAGCAATGATGCTCATCTGCCACCGAAAATTAACTCCATGTGCGTCTGATTTTCACTGTGGTTTGTGCTCCAGGGTTGCCAAAAGGGAAATGATGCCCCTTCCCCCTGCTGCGGGGGCTCCCAGGGCTCAGCACCAACCCCATCCCGGCTGCATGTGCTGGAATAGAAACCCCTCTGCCCTCACAGGGGACTGTCCAAGGAGCTTCACAGCTGAAGCAGGTAGAAACAAGTGGTTTTCCCTGCAGAGAAATGCTCACTCCCAGGAGACATGGGAACAGAGAGCCCTGAATGGAGAGACCCAGCGCCACATGGAGGTGCAGTGACCCTGAATGGAGGGACCCAGCACCCACATGAGGTGCAGTGGCCCTGAGGATGGCACTCGGGCCCTGCCCTGGACCGCAGCACTCATTGCACCACAGTAACTCACCTCCCGGGCTGGTCGGGGTACTTGTGTTTGCAGTAAGCCTCCAGCGACGCGTACACCTTCTCCCGTAGTGCTTCCACCTCAGCCGGGTTGGAGAGACCTTTCGAGTCTGAAAGGCAACGGAAGCCCCATCAGCCAAAACGTTCCAGGCATGCAGGTAGGGACCCCCTGTGCTCCCTCCATCCCTTCCAGCACCACCAGAGCAGGGCACGGTGTGGATATAGGGCCCCAACCCCAGGTACCTGTGGCTCTACCCAGCACTTCTCTGGGAGCATTCAAAACCCGACAGGTTTGCCCTGCGACTACAGCTCTGCTTTACCCCACCTCACATCCCGACCCCAACCATTCTGGCTCATTCCAGTGGTCACAGACCTTCATTTGAAGGGATTAAGCCCCGTCCTTGTGGGATTTCTCCCTCCAAAGCACTATGGCAGGGCTGAATGAAGAGTTACTGCTCAGCAGGTCCCCCAGGGGCTGGTTTTAGTAAGGTGAAAGGGACAATCAAGTCATTGATATCCCCGAGCATATGCGCCATGGGAACCTCTCCAGATTCCCCTTCTTTTACCATATACGGCTGATCCCAAATTACAGACAAGAAATTACTGCTGATTACAGGGAGGGGGGATGACAAAAAAAAGCCAAGCACAAGAACAACTCAGAATCAGCACCAAACCTGGGGCACTGCCTGGCCCGGGGCCGGTGGGAAAGGACACAGCAGGAGCCGTGCTGGGGCACAGACCATGCTCCTGCGAGGGCAGGGAGGGAGGGGAAGGGGTGGCTGCACGTGGAGGTCTGTCCTTGGATGCTGTCTGCTTTCGCTTTGGGCTGACCCCCTCTGAAACACAGAGACCCCCAGGAGGGCTGCACAGGCATCTGTGGGCTGGCAGCTTTGCTCCCCAAATCATTAGTGATGTGCCCTAGCACTGAATCTTCTTCTTGCCAAGGCCAGGGGGAAGAGAGGCAGCAGCGCGATGGCTCCTGGAGTGTGCAAACTGAAGCAAACTGCAGACAGGAACTCAAGTTCTTGTGTGTTTTATGAGCACGTTTCATGCCTTTCACCTTCCCCAGGTCTTCAGAGGGCTTTTCCAGAAACACAGTTAATAAAAGCCTTTGGATGACGAGGTTGGGAAACAGGACAATGATGTTCATGCTCTAACTTCGCTCTAATCCTCGCTTTTCTCCTAACGGATATCTACATTCATTTTTGCTCCTATTCAGGGACAATTCCCTGAAGCACCAGAACTTTGTTTTTACAGAATCGCTGTAAATCTGAAAATGGGCAGAGCGTGATGTGGATCGAGCCAAAGCCCCTTCGGCTCAGCAGAGAGCTCGGCTCCAACAACAGCATTCACCATCCCCTTGGATGATCACAGCCGGGTCCCGGCCAAGGCTGAGCCCTGCATAGGGAATATTCTGGATCATGAAACTGAGCTGCCCTCTGTGAGAGGAGAATACCCCTTGGGAAGGGAGGCCTGGAAAGCAACACAGAGCATGGATCCAGACCCATCCCTGGTCTCCAAACGATGTGATTGTAAGGTGGCAAACACATGTGCAGCTCTTAGTTTGACTTCCATCTTTCTTGCCCTGCTCCTGTGAGTTGGGTACCCTTTGTTATTTTCAATGGAGCTTTAGAGGTAAGAAAGGGAGCCAAAAGGATGCAGCATCAGCCAGGATTGGAGAGAAGGTAACGCATGTACCGGGGTTGAAGAGGACAATGGCTCGCAGGCAGCCTAGCTCTGTCTTGTCCATCTGCATGTCTCGCATTTTTGACACGAGTTCTGTCAGTACTCTGCAAAGGACACAGAAACCACAGGCGTCAGCGTTGGAATGGAATGGAAACACCCAGGTGAGAGCCAGCGTGCCCCTGGGGCATGGGCAGTGAGGCCAGAGGACAGCGCTCACTTAGACCAGCCCAGGAGATGCCTTCACTATCCTCCTGCATCAAAACCAGCTCATTAGGGACATCAATAGCTCCTGTGAGACACATCAGGGACCACAAAACCAGCTCCAACAATCACCGAGAGGCTCTGGCACATGAGAGCTACCTAAAAACAAGAAATAACAATAAAGACCCCAACAGGTATCTAAAAGCAATTTCCTCTGCAGGAATATTTATTGCTCCCTTTGCTCTTGCTGCAGGTGCCGGTTGTGAAATATTTTCCACTGATTGCCCAGATTTTCCTGTTGGATCCTGCAGTGAAGTCACGGTCCTGCACTTGTGACCTCACAGGAAACAAATGATGTCACCAGCTTTCAAACAATTTCCTCACCAAGCAAAGGCACGAAGGCGATTCCAGGCGATCCCTGGCAGCCTGGCTTTAGAGCCCTTTTCCCACAGCATGAGCTTAAAGAGCCCTCGGGATACATACATGGAACCTGTGGGTACTTTTGGTGCTTTTTCATTGTGGAAATGAAGTCACGTCTTGGTCCAATTAAAGATGAAAAGAACAAAAGGAGTGGCCTTCTCATAACAGTAGAAGGCATCTGGACCTCATGAAAGCGGCTTTGATTTGCCCTGGGCAGCCTTCTCCCTGCCTATTTCAGGCTGTTGGTTTCTGCAGGCTTAAGAGGAGGGATTTAATGTTGCCTGCGGCAAGGACCATGACATGGTGTCTCCATGCACACTATGGGATGGACAGCTCAGCCAACACATCCCCATCCAACCCCTCAAACAGGCTGCAATGCAGGGAACGGAGCAGCCTGGCGTGGGGTGGGAATGTCCGGGAAGGTGCATGCCCGGTGCCCGTCCCTCTGCCCACCTATCGAAGATGGCCCCGACGCCGGCGCTGTGCGCGCTGTTCCGGTGCACGTGCAGCCCGGTGGCAAGCAGGATCCCGTCTTTCACGGCTATGGAGCGGTGGGAGAAGGAGGCGATGAGGAGCTCGTTCCACCCTGGGAGGAGAAAACAACCAAGGCCGCGGGTTAGAGCCGTGGGGTGCTCAGTGGGATCAGGAACCGGCGCTGTCACCTCCCTGGCTCTACAAGGAAACAGCTCAAGAACCGCCTTTGCTGGCTGGAGATGGGAAGGGAGCGGGAGCCACCCCTGCCTTGGATGTCAGGGAAGGAAAAAACCATTAAGGCACAAATGCACTAAAAATACACAGCTAATAAGGGAAGCAGCTTCCTCTATAAACCTCGCAGGCACCAGAGCAAGCAGCTCTGCCCTGCTCCTCTCGCTGTGAGCCCTGTGTTCCCCTCCACCCTGCACACCTCTGAGCAGTTCAAGCCCTGTTAACACTTTGTGTCTCTCCTGGGCTCACTGTCAGGCCATAACGGGCACACAAGTTCAGTGTCCATTAAATCAGGACCACGAAAACCCTGACTGCAGGTTTGTGCTTCTGCCATATAGATGTGGGCAGGGATCACCTCTCCTCTCTCCTGCTGCTGTACAGGGATGTTCCACATCCATAACTGCTCCACTAACAGCCTTCCCTAGCTGCCTGGAAATCAGCTTTTGTCTCATTAGTTACTGGACATGGTACTTCAGGAGATGGAAAAACACATCCTTTGAGCCCAGACACCATGGGAGCAGTTGGAGCTTGTCGCAAAGGGGGAAGGGAGATGTGACCTCCCTTCCCACCATCCAGCTCTCTCCCTAATTTAACACTTCTTCATTCCCACCTGAGGTCAAGAATGCCTGAAACAAACCCTTAACAAAAGAAATGCTGCAAAGTTTGAAGGCTGGAAATGTTGGTGACTTTCATCCATCTTCAGTGGGACACGAGGGGTCTTCTACAACACTCATCACGTGCCCTGACAATGTTCTGGGGCCCAGAAACATCAGGACATCGGATTGTATCTTCATTCCCATGTTGGAGAAGCAATACAACATCGTTCACCTCCTCTCCTGCCACAGCAACATTTTCTCTCACTGACTGGTCTAAGCACAAGGTCCCCACGCGCTGTTTTTACCTACTGCCGCAGAGATGGGCTGTGCCATGAGGAATGTTGACAAGGAATAAAGTTCACTCTTTCCTAAGTGGCCACAGGATGTTTCCACCCCAGTCACGGGAACATTTATTTGGCGATGCTGGGCAAGGCCTGGCGCCCGCAGAGGGATTGCAACACTGTGGAACCCAATGGGACAGAGGAGGGGACGTGGGGCTGCACCGGGACTGCAGAGCTCTGTGGTTGAAGAGCACCTCCCAGAGCCAGACCCACAGAAAGGGGCTGTGGGGCCGCCCACCAGACCCACAGCAACTCCAACCAACAGGAGCCAGGGCTGGTTCATGATCCTTGGGTCGCAGCACCCCTCCATGTCACCAGCTCTCTCAGCTCTGCCCTGACTCCCAGCCATCAACCATCACCCTCCTGCCACAGCTCCTCACAGCCCCAGTGGTGCCGAATCCAGCCTCCTGCTTGCCAAGGATACATGGAAGCAGTGAGGCTGCAGGGAGCTGCCAGCATCTGTGCTGTGCTTATTCCAGCTACAGAGCACTGGATTAATCAGCATCCTTTGGCTGAATTATTCCTATTTAGAGCTGGGATGTTTCAGCTGAAATGGGGAACCTATTCCTACCCAGTGCTTTCACCAGAGCATCCCCAGAGAGCTGACAGGACAGAGACAAGCAGGAAAAATCAGGGATAACCACAGGTAGAAAATCTGAGTTAGGAATCAAATCTACCCAAAGGGTTTTGCGTTTCAAGCCAAGCTCTGGAGAACCAGAGCAGATTCCTTTGACTCTCATCAAACAAGGTGGCTGCAGCCTCCAGGGATGCTCTCGCTCCTCTGGAGTAGGAAAGGTGCCTGGCAGCGCAGTGACCATCACGTGAATCCATCCCACTCCCAAGTTTCCCCACCAGCCCTATAAAATGAACTGCAGCTGCAGATGCGGTGCTCAGCATCCTTTGCCAGCCTGGCCCCAATGCAGGGAAAACATCAGGTTATTCCTGTCTCAGCCACAGTAAGCCTGGAAACAAGAAAACCCAGGGAAAAGAGGCTTCGGAAGCTGGTTCCCTTCTCCTCCAAAAAGCACAGAGAGGGAAGATTTTTGAACGATTCAGGATGAGAGGAAAGCTGCTGTTGGCCCACGCAGAGGCTCACGCTCTGCTTAGCTCTGCCTCCTGGGACACTGGAGCTGAGCCTCACGATGCTGTCAGCTACATTTAATACTTCAATATTTCATGGGCAGCTGCTCTCCACAGGCCACTCACCACACTCAGTAATAGATGGAGCCCCTGGTTACCTGGGGGGGTCATCTGAGGCCCTGGCAGCAATGCCTGGAGCAGGGAGCCCATCGGAGCCACTCTAGCTCAGCACCTCCTGGCCATGGGCTCAGAGCCACCATGAGATGTGGAAGGGGGTCCTGCAGCCCCCCTGTCCCGCCCCATGGAAGCAGCTGCATCCATCCCTCTTCTCTTCCTCTTTAAGGGAGCATCAAGCCAAAGCCATTTTAATGGCTTATCTACTGATTGGAGCTTTGCAAAGAGCTTCATGCCTAAAACACACCCTCATCAAGCTCTGCTCTTGATTTCTTGCCCTTTCTGGTCTGTGTGTGCAACCTGCCAGCAGCAGGAGCCTGCATTTACTGGATGGGAGAAGACCCTCTCTGCAGTGAACTGCTTTTCACCTCCCAAAGCCCTGCTCCTGCAGACCCCATGCAACACAAGGGAATCCAAAATAAACCCAGAGAACTGCATTTTCATCATGGTGGGTGGGAGAGGCGATGCCTTCCGCTCCCCTTTCTGCTTTTAATTATGATCAAACATTCTGGTCTGATGAGATCTCATGGAGACCCCGAGCACACTTGGTCTTCCAAGCCCAGCCTGGGAGGAAGGCAGTGTGTGCCTGCCCCGGTTTAACCACCCTGTGCACATCCCGAGCTCCTCACCCATCCAAGATGAAGCCAGGCCATTCTTCAGCTGATTGACAGCTGTGCAACGTTCTGGATCCCATTCAGCAACATGTCCATTGGGGCTTTTAAAATCCTATTTAGCAATTGAATTATCAGAGCCTGTTATTCAGAATCATTAATGGCTTTCAAGTGGCTGGGACCTAAATCTAAGTGTGATCTGGTGAGATGCGGCATTCCTACATCCCGGAACCCCACAGGGACGCTTCCCACTCACCTGCTCTGAGCAAGATGACCTGGTCGTCCAGGGGCAGCTCTGAGAAGTGGGGGATCCTCTTGGCCCACTCCACCAGGGTGAAGAGCTGTTTGTCTGCTGCCTGGCATATGTTTGTCACCGGGTCATTGGGCTGCCAAGGAAAGGAGATGGAAAAGTTGGGAGAAGGCAGAGCAAGGAGAAGAGAGGCTGAAGGAGCAGCTGAAGGGGTTTGCTGCCTCCCTGCTGCAGGGAAGGACCCTGAGGTTGGCAGCACCCCAGAAGTGGATGTTATCAGGAGGTGACTTGGCTTCTCCACCAGAACCAGGAGTGCAGAGACCCAACATCCATCACACTGACTGATGGACTGAGTGAGCTCCAGCCTGGGGAAGGGCAGGCTCCCCGAGCCAGCACCTTCTGCTCCATAAAGCGGCACCAGGGGGGCATTGCAGAAAAACAGAGAAAACCCCTCTCCTTTGAAATATTATCCTGTAACAAAAACCATCTGCCCTCAAGGAGGACAGACAGCCTAAACACACCAAATCCCTGTTTAAAGGAACTGCTAACAGCTCAAGTGGGCTTGTGCTTAGGAACTGGAAGAGCCTGTCTAAGCCTGGCCAAGACAGACTTCGCTATACAAGTGCGTACATAGGGTTTACCTCTCCGGACAGGGATGTATGAGCCCCTCCACCCGCCCTGCTGTAATCCCTCCTGATACCTAGCGGCTTTGGTTGCACCAGTATTTTTCTTCCATGTCCTTAAAAGAGCAGTTTCCCAAGCAGAGCAGGAGTGTTTACTTCACCCCTGGATCGCAGGGGAAGGGTGTGAATTTGGAGGCAGAGCAGACACCAACACCAGGGTAACCTCTCGCTCCTTGCGAGCCGTGGTTCCATTGGGATGAGGCTGCTCCTCATCCAGAGCTGGCTGCGCCCCAGGAACGCCCCCCAGGCCGGGCAGACCACGCTGCTGACTCCCATTCCAGCCCCTCCGCTGTTCCCTGGCAGCAAACACAAACCCTGGGCCTCAGTGGCCAACGTCTCCCGTTCTCCAGGCTTAAAATACCCAGGGTCTGGCAGGCTGAGGGGTACCCGCCTGCGGAGCCCCTTCACCTGTTCCAGGCAGAGATGGATGGGGACGGGCTCGGGTCCAGTAGCATCGCTACTGGGATCATCCCTCCTACTCTGCCTGGCTCCAGCAGCTCCCCGAGGGGTGCAAGTGGGGGGTGTTGCTTGAGGGAGCTGGGTATTCCCTGGGAAGGGGATGTGAGCAGGGACTGGGCTTTTCCACAGGAGAGGGAGATGAGGTGGGATTTCCACTGGACAACTGGAAAACCCTCAACTGGGTGCAAGAAAGAGCTTTGTAGGGTTAAGCGTCTCACTGGAAACAGGGAATGTGAGCATTCAGAGGCATCTGCAGGAAAGCTGAAGAAAAGGACACCTGTGGCCAGGCTTTAGGAACATGACTGACCTCAATTCATCTAAGCTTAGTCAGCAGCTAGGCGGAGAACCCAGTGTCATGGCTCCCATGGGATGGAGACATGAACTGTGGAGACCCCATGCTCCAGCAGAACCTGACCATGGAGCAACAAGAGCCTGCACACCCCATGAAAGGGTTATTTTAGGGAAGCTGGATGCTTTTGCCAAAGCTTTGATCAGGGGCTGCCTCTCCCAGGTTGTCCCTGTCTCTAGGGCTTGCAGCAGGCAGGTTGATCATCACTGCTCTGCGGGCAGCACACGCTGTACCCGGCCTCCCTGCTCTGTACAAAGCCCCAGCGAGGGGCCCAGCCTTTAATTACACCTTGGATGGCGACTCCTGGAACCACCTCGGTGCTTCCTGGAAGAGCTTAATCACTGCAGCCGAGAGGCAGCTGAAAGTGTCATCGCCGAGAGGGCCCTGCCTGGTTCCAGCAGGGATCTGCACCGCAGCACTGGAAACTCTCCCCCTGCGCCGTAAGCAAAACCTCCTGCAGTAAATAGCAAGGGCACGGTGCCGGGGTGTGACCGGATGAAAGGACACACGGGCACCTGATCCCGCTGGAAAACCGGAGCTTGGAGACATCTTCCAGAAAAGGGTGACTTGAAACCAAACGTCCAAAGGCCAATTAAGAGCTAAGGGGGATAACAGCTCTCAGTTACAGGCTTTGCCTTTCGGTGGCAGGAGCCCATCAGAGGTGGTGCTTAATGCTGCAGGAGCCTTGCTCTGCAGCTGCTGGAATAGGGGGAAACCCATCCTCACACCCACTGTGCTGCCCAGGACAGGTACCTGCTGAGGGTGAGACCGGCAACCCAGGGACAGGGATCACACAGGGTAGAAGAATCCTGCAGCCCTGCTCGTTCACAGGAGCCTCCCTGAAGGTCCACCCCTCACCGGGGTCAGCAGCCCAACCACCATCAGCTCTTTGCAGCAGCCGACGAAGAGGTTTTCTCAGGGGCTCACAGGCGCAGTTACTTGAAGTGAGTGTTTCGGTGACTGATGGTCACCAACACACCTGGTACCCTCGCACCAACTGAGGCAGGAGAGCAATTTGCAGCAGCAGATCCCTCTGCCTTAGCTCCTTTCTGCCTGGCTCAGTGTCCTGCCCTGCCTGTGCCACTCACAAGGACCACAACCCACTGCACTCCCCATTCCCAAACCTCCATCTATTCAAACCATGAATGTACCCCATCCTCTCTGCTGTCAATCAAGGTGTTGGGATAGAGGTCCCCTCCCTGGTCCCATGCTCAGCCTCAGAGCAGCAGCCTTCATCAGCAGTGTGCTTGGATACCTGGGCTGCTGGATCAGCTCACGGGCTGCAGAACTCCTGACCCCCACTCTGACCAGCCCTGAGGACTGTGCTGAAGCCCCACACTGGGGTGCAAGGAGCTGGTGCCAGCGCCAGCCTGGCCAAGCAGAGGGCCCAGGGCTGGGATCTCTGCTCTTGGAGCAGCCAGGGCACCAGGAGAGGACCAAGTGACACAAGAGCATCTGTGAGAGGAGGTGAGAGCTCCTGCAGCACCTCCCAGGCGCAGCCCGGTGGGAATGCCCCCACAGGCGCTGGAGCTCTGCAGCTCTGCAGCGCTCAGTGCAGATGGACGGAGGTGCAGGGGCACAAACAGAAGGACACAACGTTCCAGGCTCATAGGAAACAGCTCAAGGTTTACCCCTGTCTATCCGTCTGCCTTTCCCTCGCAGGGGCTCCCAGGGGAGGGCTGGGAGGAGGCAGCTCCTCTGTCTTCCTTCACCTCATGCAGTGGCCTCGTCACTGCGAGCTGCTGACCTCATACATCTGCTGGACCTGCTACAAATGTCACCTCATCAACAGAAGCTGCCTGACAATAACAGGGCATTTCAGCGAGCCTCCCGCTCCTATTTAGATGCAGCACACATCCTTGTTCACAGTAATGCGTGTTGAATTATGCAGGAACCAGCTTTCAATTTGCTACAAGAGGCTGAGGAGAAGCAGTGCCAGATGAAGCCATTTATTTCAGCTCACTCTCTGGGGTTTGTGTTCGAGGCAGCACAATGCTGGCTGCAGCTCCCCTCAAGTCTTTTCAATCCTGATGGCATCAGAACCCCTCGCTAACCATAGTGGAGCTGCCCCCTCCAAAAGCCCCTTTGCAGCTCCATGATGATGGGACCCTCGGCTGCAGGGCATCACTCCCAAATGCAGGTGAGTACCATGGCCCTGGATCTGCTTCTGCACATCTTCCCTGAGGCATCAGCTCCATCCATAGCAGGTAGCTTTATGCACTGAAAGCCCTCACCCAGCAAGCCAGCCACAGAGGATCCTTGCAGGTAAAAGCCAAAGAGAGCATCCCATTGAGGCAGTCAAGTCTTGGACTCCTACACGAGCAGCCTGACGCTGGCATCTCCTGTCAATCCCTGCCAGAGAAGGTATTCCTGGCTCAATCCTCCAAGCCTCATATACAGATAAAGTATTATTGTAGCAGCAAATAAACACTGCAGACTCCTCGCTAGACTTGCTGGAAATAGCTGCATTTCATCATCTCAACCCCAGAGACACCAAGCACAGAGCAGTAGGAACTGCAGAGTGATATCTCAGTGCATGCCCCTGCTCTCGCGGTTAGCTCACAGAGCCCAGCTCTACCTGTGCTCCTCAAGGGCTGTACTAGCCTGGACTGCGAGTACATCCTCTGTGACAGGGCTCCCTACAAGGGCTTTGCATAGGCTTTATCCTAGAACCAGGGCTGCAGATAGGCTGGCTCTCACATCTGGAGGCAGCTGCTTTGCAGAGAGGCTTTTCATAGGCAGGCTTTAACCTGCAGATACAGGAATCTCTTAGGAAAGGGACCAGGGCAGTTTCCCTCATCACAGCTACTCACTCTTTTCCCATTTCTCTCCTGTTTGCACAAAGTCCTGTTAAAGCCCGGATGCTTCAAGCAGGCCCAGTTATAATGCAAACTTCAAAAGGGGACCACTTGAAAGCAAACTTCTCAACAACCTTCTGCAGCTTTTCCCTTCTCGGAGCCCAGCAGCTCTATAATGCTGCGTCTGAAGAGTCACACCCGGATTTTACAGCTCTTATCTCCCTGCACTTCAGCCACACAGGTCTGTTTGTTGGCTTGACTGGACTCTGAGCTCCCGGAGCACCAAGTGTCTCCCTGCCCTATAGCACATGGGGCTCTTGACTAAAACCGAATCTTCTCCTGAGAAGGAAAGTTCCATTGCTGGGGCCTGCGCAGGGGCAGAGGCTTTGCCTTCACCTAAGCTGCTGTACTCATGCCACGTCACCCTGATGCCCCGCAAGCCATCCCTTCCCTCCCGAGTGCCGGGCTGGGGCCGAGGGGAGCAGTGCCTCACCGAGCTCGGCGTCAAGCCCATGTTAGCTTCGATGTACGTCTCTGTCTTTGGCTCCACTGCGAGCTCAGCCTCCAAGATCTTTTCCACGGGCATGTCCTCGTTGGCGCTGCTTGTTGACTCCACCTCGTTCTCGTTGCGGTCCTTGCCCCGCTGCCGCTCCTCCTGGACAGCTGGAAGGGGACAGAGAAGGAACAGGGTCAGTGCAGGGCTCCTGGCCACGGTGCCATGGCTGAGCTGGGCCATGGAGCTCCATGGAGCTACAGGCGTTACTTCACCGTGAAACCCAAAGCATCCTCAGACCTAAGGGATCACACAGACACCCACCCGACCTTCCCACCGGTGTGGTCAGTGGGTCTCGGGCTTGGATAGTCCAAAGGGGTGTGAGCAGGGAGAGGGAGGCTCCTGCTCTGACCTGGAAACTTCCCATTGTGCAGAGGGAGAGGTCCTGGAAACAAAAAGGTTAAAGACAAATGATGAAAAGCAAAGCAAGTCACTGGGAGAGAGGGAAACGGATGGGTGGGGTGATAACATAAGGGAATCCTAAAGAAAAGAGAAATGGGTCAGTTTAAAGCTAAGTCCAGAGTTCAACCATCTTCTGAGCTTGTCAGTGCTGAATTTCCATGGAGGTCATGTCATGCATCTAGTTCCCTGGTCCAGCAGTAATGCTAACAGCAGGGGTGCCACCGGCAGGACAGTGGTACCATGGGACAGGAGCCGGAGCAGGGATTGAGGCAGGAGCTTGATGCAAACCACCATCCTGACTCTGGGCAACTCTAACCAGACAGGAGATACCTGTCCCAAATCCTGTGTGGTAGGAATAATCCAGCCAGGAGCACATCACATGGTGGTGAGTAAATGTCTGAGCAGTGCAGAGATGAAAAACACTTATTAGATGCTAATAAAATTCTCATTAATGGTGTCCCTTTGAAGCCAGCACACGCTTCCCTAAACCTGCGAAGTAGCTTCATGCAGACAGCTCCATCAGTAACTATCTCCTCCTCAATCATCGTGTTCCATGCCCCAAATCACACACTCTTCCAGGCAGGAATGTCCCTGCTTGGTCTACCCCAGCCAGGTGAGCTCCTGCTGTCCAGAGCTCAGGTTCATGTTGTGGCTTTTCTCCATCTGGATGGATTCTGCTCTTCACTGTTGCAGGCCAACATAAAATCCTGCTTGAATTTCTCCCCCCACCCCTACTCCTGATTTCTCAGTCATCAAAAGGATAGAGATTGTTGCTTAATGCCAACCCTTCTTCAACAGCACAGATGCACCAAAGCTCCTCTGGGCACAGTAGAAGAGATAAAACACCCACTAAATAACAGAAAAGCCTGAGAGAAAATGCAAACTCTCAACAAATGGGCTTTTGTAAAATGACTCAAATGCCAAAGACTGATCACAGCCACAGCAGGGCTCAAGGATAAAAGTGCAGCACGTGAGATCAACCTCCTCCGCCGCTGGGACCACTCCACTGGGAAGGGGTCCTGGTCCAAAAGACACATCCTCATGCTCAGCCGCCAGCAACTGAGCTGAACACCGGGATGTGTGGATGCGATGCAGGACATCGCTTTCAGGGATGCTCACAAGGCAGCGGCTCATCTAGGTATTGAACCGGTTGTAGATGTGATTTTCAATCCCTTGCGGCAGCTCAAGGAATGAAGAGGGAAGAGCTTCACTTCATGTGAGCAACAGGTTCGCTCCCGCAGCAGCTCTGTGCCCAGCCTTGGGGTCCAGTCACCGTTGCACACATGAACTCCCCTCTGATGGTCACCTTCCGGTCACCTCATTCATCCAGGTGTGGCAATCCCAAAGTCCCTCTGCACCATCCAGAGGTTGAATTCATTTCAGATCTTATGTCTCTAATCCCTTGTTTCAGATTGGCCCAGGGGCAGCAAAGCTCAACACATCCCAAAAGCCGCAGGGATTTGCAGTCATAGCCAGTGGTAGATGTCTGCAATTTATTGCAGTCCGTATTTCCCTGCTGAGGCCCTGAGCTGGTGCTCCTTAGGGGAGATGCTGAGGGACACATCGCCATTTCAGAAGAGAATGGGGACTGTGGTTCTTGAGATGGAGAGAAAAATAGCAGGAGGGGAGGGGGAAGGCAAGAAGGAGCAGATGTTCAAAAGCAAATCAGCTTTATTTTTCTTTTGGTCATGCAGCAGGGGATGTTTGTGTGAAGGAACATCTTCAGTAGTGAGGAGACCCCTCACCAGAAACACCTAGAACCTTATCCCTGGAGTCCGCTCCCCACTCCCACCGGGGATTGGTCAAATCATGGTGGAGATGACAGATACATTTTTCCTATGGCTTTGGTTTGGGAGCTGTTTCTTTGTGCCTTAGGTTTTTTATATATCTTTTAAAAAAGAGAACTACAAATGTGGCAGCTGCAGAGCAGCTTGTCTGGTAATATCGAAACGGGAATACCTTGTTCTTCTCGGCTTCCCAGGGGTCCTGTGCGCCGGGATGGATGGTGCTCCATCCCTGTAACACAGTAAAGTTTAGAAACAATGATCATTATCTCACTTGGTTCTTGTTGCTTCTGCTGGATGTTTCTCTTCCATTCATGGAAGTTGTAAACTCACAGGCTAAAGAGAAAAATCCAGCTGTGACTGGCTCCTCCAACCCAAATTCTCCCTTGTGGCACAATCACTGTATATTCTCTGTATATTATACAAGGTGCTTCTCCCTCCTGTCTCATGCAGATCCCTCACAGGGTTAGCAAGGGCAGGGCACAGCGTGGCAGTGCACGGAGTGGGTTCTGCTGCTAGCTCCCATCTCTTGCTCCTCATCCACATCCCGCTGTGACTGTGCCCTTCTGCTTGGCTGGGTGGGCAAGGAGACACCCAGAGGATGTTCAAGAGGATTAACTGCAGAGTGCCTGTGATAACAAGGCCCTTGACAGCATGACCTACAAGGACCCTTCCAAACCTCATGTGGCTCTCTTGCTCTCACTGCAGTAGGATGGTGATAACGAGGTAAAGGGCTGCAGAACACACCCCCGGTGCCACACAACAGGAGGGAAGGGCTGGCAAGAGCCCTGCAAGATCAGCGTCACCCTCCTGTCTCCCATCACACTCAATTGCTGCCTCAGCAGATGGGTTTGTAGGGACAAACCATGGGGCTTGTGTGGGCTGGATGCAGGAAGCCATGGAGAGGAGCCCATGTCCTTGTCCTCCCACCTCACCGCTTGGGCTGCAGGAGTCAGACAAGATCCACTCTTAGGACGATGCTGTTCCAAGACTTTTCTGGTCAGGAAAGTGGCACAGCATTGGATGTGGGTCTGTTCACCTTCAGTGAGGAGGTGAGCCAGGCCTATTGCTTGCTGCAACCCAAAAATACCCTCCTGAGAGGCAGAGCCACCCCAGGCTGTTGGTACCTCATCCTCACTCTGTGCTTTCAGGGATGAGCTTCCCCATGCTCTCCTGTGCTCGTGGCTGTGCCAATGCTTTTCATTTCCTTCAAGGAGACTCGTGTGGTTGCGAGGGTTTCTGGTCTCATTTTCTTAACGCAAGGCAAGCATCCAGACCTTGCAATCCACTTGAGGAGAAAAAAAGCTGTTGTAGTCCAAGAGCTCCACAAGGCAGCCCCACCTCCTCCAGCTATGCCTCAGCCGAGCCAAGGACAGAAGCCTGTTTTCCATGGCACCTGATGAAGAGTGTTATTCTGCTTGATTTGGCCTGTACTTGCCTCAGGCTGGTTGCTGTCATTTTTCATCTCCAGCTTCCCAGCCCATCTGCACTTCCTCAGGCCATGGCACAGCAAGAGACGAAGCCCCATGTGTCACGACCACTTCTCTCTTTAAGAACCAAATCATCTCGTCCCATGGACTGCAGATGAGCCCCAGCTGCCCACGTCCAAGGGCTGATGTGCAAAAGGCCAGACCCATCCTCTGCCGGCGTGCACATCAACACTGGACTCCTTGCCACTGCTAAACAGGGTGATCAAACCAACCAGTGCCAGCGGCGCAGTTACGAAATGAACGTTCCAGCTGCTGGAGAAGAACGAGCTGCTCCTGAGGCTCTGGAGAGGGCTTGGAGATGCTGAGAAACCACCGCAGCATCCCCACCTCGTGCCACTGCATCACGAGCACCATGATGAACATTGCGGAGTCCCCGCACTGTGAGCCCCCACGATCCCAATCCTACAGCAAAAATCCTTTCCTAAGCCTGGGCTTCTGCAGAGAAACCCAACTCTGGGACCTGCCCACTAATCAGGTGTTAAAAGGAAAACCCTGTCAAGTGCTCGCTGTTTCTAACGCCTGGTCACAGATGCCACGTGGGCACTGGCAGCGGGTCCCCCACACCGGCCACGGCACGGCCACGCTCAGCACCGGCTTTTGTGCCAGAGGAATGTTAAGAAGAGCAGAAAGAGGCCCAAAGGGACAGAATCTTCAGTGAGACCCCTCGTGGGTAGCAGCATCCCAGGCTTGTTTGTTTGCTGGGAGAGACATGGAGGCACTGACGGCTCCTCATTACCACTTACTATTAATACAGACGTTGTTTGTTTCCAAGATGAAAATCCATCCATCCATCCAGGAACAATAGCGTGATGACTGGCTGGGGCTTGGTTCTTTTCATGGAGAAGGATAATTCACTCCCACCAATACTGGACTGAATGGGGTTTTCTCTGGGGGGCAGACCCAGTATCTGGAGCCCCTGGGCAGGGGGAGCCCAGCACCAACACTCAGCCCGGTCCTCGGGGATGAAGAGAAGATGCACTTCCTGGCCTTGGCTCTCCCATTCTTCTTAGCACACTCTGATCCTCTCCCGCCTTCATCCCTTTTGCTTCTTGCCATTTCCCAGCAGGCACAGAATCCCCAAAGCAAACAGGGATAATGATGCCTTCCAGACCACTCCAACTGGATGCATTTTGGGCACATGCCCCAGCACCACTAGGGCTCCGGTGGCCCCCAAGACCCAAACCTGCTCAGTCTTCTCTGAGCCTGCAGGTGGGTGCTGGCCGGAGGGTTTGGGGGATTTCTGTTTCACTACTGGTAGGATTTATTCGGCTCTGCTGCCTTCTATGAAGCTACATCTATGCTGGGCATCAACAGCATCTTGAAGCGCTTATGCCCAAGGTGTCTGTTGATGTTGAAAATGCCACCCAGCCAAGCAAACCAACCCGGTGTTTCCTCTGTTCTGCTTTTGTTGAGCCTCAGAGATGCAGCTTTCTGCTGCTACAACCTACCTCAAAAGCTGATACACAAGAAACAAATGGTGTTTTCTCTAACAATTTCAATTAAATGCTCACTCCACTCTCCAAGCCAGACCCTGCAAAGCTGAAGCAAACAGCAGCATTGCTAAAGCAATGAGGAAAAACCATAAACCAAACCCTTCCCTCAACCCGAGAGTATCCTTAAAAACAAAGAACAAGCCCAGCATCATTTAACCAGCTGGTTTAAAGACAGCACTTTAAAAGGATATAAGAAACAAGCTCATTAAGCTGGAAGACATTTTCCATTCCAAAATTATTACTAAAAATAACTGTGCTCCCGACCTCTGCCCCTTCACCAAGGTACAGCCACTTGCCTGCTTTTACATTCACTCGGACAGAGGGCTGGAGACCTGAATTCCTGCCCTTTCTCCTCAGGCTGTTCTCCTGTTGGTCCCCAGGGATGCGGTGGGGGCCAGGATGGCTCCAGTGCCAGGGTGCAGGGGGATGCCCAGCCAGGGCCGGGGATCATGAACAGCTCAGGGGCTGCTGTGTTGGTGCAAGAGCTGAGCTTAAGTCACTCCAGGTTAAACCAGGGGGAACCTTTGGACCCCCTGGACTTGGTGATGCACCAGAGCAGCTCAGAGCTGCAGCCTAGAGTCACCCCCTGTGATTCTGCAAGTCAAAGCCCTTCTAGGTTAAATCCCTCAGCTTGACAACAAGGGGAAAACCAACCCACAAACACAGGGGAAGAGGAAGAATTATCCCAGGCTGTGAAGTTTAATGAGGTACTGAGAGATCAGGCATGCAACCGGACAGATGCCCTGGATCCACAGAGCACAACTCTGGATCATGTCACAGCAGCTGATGGAGACAAGCTGCAGCCATGCTGCAGCCAGCCCACCATTACAGTATCTGTGCCTGGATTTAGGAATGATCCTGGGTGTAAGTTACTCAGCCCGAGCCGCAGCACTGGGGCAGGATGGCCTGGTCTACAGATGGGCTCCAAGCCGAGGAGCTGCTCATGTCCGGAGGCAGCACTGGGGCAGAGAGAGGCAGGAGACAGAGCGGGGCTGGTTCCCAACTCCGCTCCCTGTAAGCGGTCCAAGGGCGGCCGGCGGGAGCATGGGAAAGGCTTCTCACTGGTATTTCCTGCTCAGCACAATCCCGATCCTGATCCCAATCCCACGGCGCTGCCAGCAGCAGTGGGGCCGGGACTTCATCACACCACAGCGATGCGCTGCAGCACGAGCCTGTGGGCTGGGGAGTCCCCAAGCACCCCCTTCACCCCTGAAGTATCCCCCAGCCAATGGCACTGCATGCAAGTGCCTTCATTCCCAGACTCTCAGTGCTCACTCCCACCTCTTCACAAGACCTCTGCCCCCCTAACTCCAAGGCAGATTCCATATTTTCACTTCAAATTACAATGCTGCTGATACACGGACACCTTAGACCTCAAAGAGGAACAGATCAAGCAGACAGAGGTATGCTTCCGGATGCAAACAGCCACCCCCACAGTCACAATCCCTGCTTTAGTCAAGATCCCTGATGGTAATCTTAATTTTGTTGACTATCTGGTATTTAGTGGGAGACAGAACAAAACCCAAAGCCTCACACAGCTGGCAGTAATTCATAGGGGAAAATGTTCCCAGTTGCTTGTTTATTATCGCTGCA
Source organism: Brotogeris chrysoptera (assembly GCA_030323915.1). Lineage (NCBI taxonomy): Eukaryota > Metazoa > Chordata > Aves > Psittaciformes > Psittacidae > Brotogeris > Brotogeris chrysoptera. The sequence goes on from JARCZZ010031460.1 coordinate 26,625, forward strand.
AATCCTCAGAGTCCAGGAGGCTCATTCACCATGAACACAGCGCCAGGATCTATCTTAGATGTTCTGAATGGGGAGCAGCAAGAAGAGAGGTACACAGCAGAAGGAACCTTCTGCTCCTGCAGGCTTTCACCCCCTCAAGCTGAGCCTTGCAGCCCTGAAACAACCCCACATCCATCCATTCATCCTTCCTTCCTTTAAATCAACCTCTTGGCTATGCAAGAAGCCCTCCCCTTTCACCCCTCTGGCACAGATTTTGGGTATGAACCCCTCACCCCTCATCCTCCCAGCACCACCCTGCAGGTCTGCTCACCACCATGCAGGGTGCCTTTAGCAGCTATTCTCTCATCGGAGCTATAGTCCTTAGTTTAGAGGGTTTTTACTGTACTTCCATGACACACAAATATCTTTAGGCTACAAGAGAGATAATTCCCCAGCAGGAATCTACTGTGCTTTTATGCAGCAATAAATTAGGTCTCCAGAGAAAGATAATTTTTGGGGAAATGAGACCTATTATCCTGGTTCTGTTACTTAAAAGATGCAACAAGTTTACACTAGAGGATAAGAAGCCAGCTATGTTGTGAGTATATAGGCAAAAGGAATTAGCAATACAGGATTTAGCCCAAAACTGTTCAAGCTGAGGTGATGGGTAGGCAGCGGCACTGGTGCAAGGACAAGGCTTCTGCCTGGCAAAGGATGGACGCAATGGGAAGGATGGTTTGGGTTTGGCAAATCAGGCGGCTATCATGTGCGAAACTCAAGAGCTGCCCAAAACCAAAGCACAGCGAGGTCCGGCTTCTCACTGTCAGGTCTAGGATAACACTGGGACATATCCAAACCTGCCACGAGCTTTTAGGTTTATAACAAGGAAAAGGTTTCTTTGAGGACTGGGAGAATCATTCCAGCATTCCCTACATGGGGATCGTACCCTAAACATCTGCTTACTGCCCATGCCCTGGCTTCCTGCCCTTCCCTGAGCTGTCCCCAGCAGCGCCGGTGTCAGATCAGCCAGCGCTGCCCGAGCTCAGAGGACCCCATCTGTCACACTTCTAAATAATTGCCTGATGGTTACAAAATCATTTGGTATTCATTGTGATAACATTAATCAAGATGAATTAGTCGAGTCCTCACACTGTGTGCGCTCCCTGGGGAATTCCACCACCACGGAGCAATTAATTAATGGACCTGTAACGTTAGTGGTGCTGCCCATACCATCACCGCCAGCAGTAGGCACGAAGCAGGTACCAGTCACCAGTGTCAGTGCAGGCTGCAGGGTTAAAGCGTTGCTGCTGGTGTCTCCTTCCCAACTAGTTCTGGATTCCCTTCCCTATGGATGCTGGCTGAGGTATTCTAGGGGTCTGAAAGAAAGCAGGTCTCCAGCTTCCAGCGCAAGGCTCCAGACGCAATGCCAGGGCAATGGGATGCTCCATTATGCTCTACTCTCCAGACCACAGGAGACTTCTTGGCTTCTTTTTAGCCACCCGAGCCTCCCATGGCTGGAGATCAACCTTTCCCCCTCCTGATGCACACATCCCATGGGATCCGCCGTGCTCCATGCTCTGCCCATCTGCAGAGCAGCCAGGGCAATGCGACCTCCTGCACATGGAACATGATTCCTGCACTGCCCCTCTCATCTTCAGAGGCATTTCCTGAATGTCTCCATCTCTCCATCTCAGAGTGGAGGTCTGGAGCTCCAGGAAGCTCCGCTCCCAAGCACCAAAGGGTTAAGCTCTGCAGGGCCGTAGAGGAGCCTTGGGTGCCCCAACTCCATCCCAATTCAATCCCCCCACACCTTGAGCCCAGACGGCTTTGACAGCTGAAGACTGCTCACGGTGGGTCCTTAGGTGACCCCAGCATGGCCACGCTATGCAGCACTCAGCTGCAGCTCCAGCACTGCCTTGGTTAATTAATGCTCCAGACAGGACTAAGTGCTCTTCAAAGAGACCCGGCTGGAGCGATGCTGCAACCAGAGTGATTGGGCGGAGGGACGGGTTTATCGCCAGTCAGGGAGGCAAGTGTGGCTCTGGAGATGTAAGGGGAGAAGGCAGCAGAGAACTGAGCAGCACCACGGGGTCATTCTCACGTCATGTCTGGTAAAAGCCTGTTCTGCCAGCAGCTTAAAACAGATGCAGTCAGCATTTAAAAAGAGCATTTGAAAGAGGCACTGCCAGGGAGCTTGAGAGCCTACATTTAAATTCCAGTGAGGGGAAAGAGATCTTTTATGAGACCGAATTTCCTCCTTCTTCCCAATGAGAAAACAACAGCAGCATTGCTGCTGCTGGGAACAGGGCTGAGGCAGAGCAGCCAGTGCTTGGTGTGGGTGCCCAAGCAGCAGACCCTGAGGAGGAGATGGTCATTAGTAACCCGTGAGTTAAACCTGGTCTTTATCTTGCCAGTAACCAACTGGGGACCATCCTGGGTCTTGGTGCTGGTTCGGAGCCCAGATGAGACCTCGGCTGTGGCGCAAAGGCAAAATACAATCCCTGGCACAAGCAGCCCTCAGCAAAGCTCACACCAGCTCTGGCGCACGTGATGCTGCCGACGGGAGCACCCCAGCGAAGCAAAGGTACCCGCAGCACCCCTGGGTGCCAGGGCCAGGCTTTCCCTGCCTTACCTTCTCGCTTCATGCCCATGGCAAGACACTTCTGGTAGCGGCAGTACTGGCAGCGGTTGCGCTGGCGCTTGTCGATCAGGCAGTCCTTGTTGTCACGGCACGTGTAGGTCAGGTCCTTCCGCACCGTGCGCTTGAAGAAGCCTTTGCAGCCCTCGCAGCTGTAAACCCCGTAATGCTTTCCTATGGGGGGGAGAATCGGGTTAGGGGGGGCTCAAGACACAAGAGGATCTTTGTTCATCACGAGAACAACCAGCCATTGCAATAATCTCCACAGGGAAGTGATGGACGAGATGCTGGGACATGCAGCAGATGCTGAGACATGCAGCACTACTCTAGGTGACGCTTTGCCTAGACAGGATGGACCGGAATCCTTGAGGTCCCTTCTGACACGGTATTCTATGATTCTGTGACTCACTGAGTGTCCCCCCTTTGCTCTCCCTGGCCACAAAGACCATCAGCTCTTCCCAGGGCCATGTCTGAGGGAAGCAGGGGTTTCTTGGAGCTGTGAATTAAAGCAATGGCTTCACCTTGACTTCCATAAATCAGGATGGCCTCCATGGGCTACCACCTGCCCTTGTAATATACACCTTGCTATTTCTTAGCCATGCATCAGGAGTGAGCACACAGTGAAACTGGGGGGACCCCCCTGATCCCCTGTGACCCACACGGACTCCCCACACCAGACACGTGCCCCAGCTTGCCCTGCACCACACAACAACCTTGCTCTTGAAGCCCCGGGCGCCTGACAGAGGCAGGAGGTGTCCCTAAGGACCTCACAAACAAGGCAACCAGAGCACTTCTGGAGCCAAAAGCTTTTGAAACAGCATGATAATAAAGGGAATTAGCACATCTTTATCTCCCCGGAGTGGAGACACTCCATGTGAAGCACATCTCTCTATCTGGCACTATGTGACAGTACCACTGTGGATCAAAGGATGGGTACAGAGAGGGATGCTCACTGATGCCTTGTCTTCAGACAAGGGCTCTGCTGTTCGGGGCTGAGGATGCAACACCCCTCATCAGAGACCCCCTGGTGTCTCCTGGCCCCTATGGGGGCACAGGCAGCTCCTCTCCCAGTGGGCTGCATGCAGGGAGCTGTGCAAGCCCTCGCCACGCTCCCCAGGGCACCCGTGCACCGCTGTGACCCCCCCCCGGGGCAGGCACCGGCCTCACCTGAAGATCTGTCCCCACAGATGGCACATATGTGCTTGGTGAAGGAGGCCATCGTTCCTGAGGGATGTGCTGGCACTTTGAGGACGCCGTTGAGCCCCAGGGGGGGCTTAATGTCTTCTGTGCTGCTGACGGAGTTCATGGGCGAGTTGAGCTGTCAAGGCAGAATCACAGTGCTCAGCGGGGAGCTGGGGACACGGATGTGGGGCTGAGCAGCCCCCCAGCTGGGCTGGCTGTGCACTCAGACATGGGGCAGGGGACAAGCTTCCAACGGGGACAACATGATTTGCAGTGATGGTTCGTGGGAGAGCTGCTGGCTGGGAGCAAGCACTCGCATGGATGATGAAGGCCAGGACATACGCGCTTTAGCTCTGAGATTTATAGATAGCCTTTTAGCATCATCCCTCCAAAGGAAACCTTCACAGCAAATAAATAGATCCCAGATGCAACAGGGCCTGGCTTTCCAGAGCTGGCTTGGGTGGGACGCTCCTCTGCAACCTCCAGCCTTGCAGCAGCCTCTCCGCACACTTCCCCTTCCCTCCCCAGTGAGATTGGTCCCCAATGGTTGGTGAAGAAAGCAGAGAACTGGCCAGAAGCTGAGTGCTGCTATGGCCCCATGGTGCTGGGACTGAGCAGCAGATACCGGGGCTGATTCCCACGTTGCCCTGTGCAGTCTTCCCCCTTCTCCATGTACCAAGAGAAACCGAGATGTGGGACAGACACAGGGACAGTGGTCTGGGGGGAGCCGGGCTTGGGCAGCTCTGGATGCAGCACAGGAGGGACGCTGCCGCTGCCCTCCCGGACACACATCCTCCATCCCCGCCAGCTTCTAAATTCAGGTTGGATACGCAGGATTTGTGCTTCAGTTTGTTGTGCTTCTCCACCCTCACAGACACACTCAGCAATTGCACTTGTCACACGTTAATGCAGGGAAATCCCAGGGCTCGTGATCCGTCAATTAGTGCCGAGCAGCCGCTCCTCTGGCTGTGAAGGCTCCAGGCTGGTGGGGAGGGCTCAGCAGGGGGATGACTAATAACCAGGGAACAGAGCAAGGAAAGCCCATCCTGGAGAACCCAGATGGATCTGCCTCCGCCTCTTGCCCTGCCCCTGCCAGCGGAGGAACCAAAGGCAGCGGGACCCGGTGCCACCGAGGATACGCTCCTATGATTTAGCTGCTGCTTGGTCACCCTGTGATAGACCAGACAGGGGAGGGATGAGTGCGCCCCAGGCAGGAGCACTCATTGTTGTCGTCTGTGGGTCCCAGGCACAGAGCCTCTCTCTGTGCTACCCTGTGAGTGGCGGGCTCTGCTGTACCACATCCCTCCAGCTCCAGGAATTCCTCCCAGATCACTTTTGGAGCCATTTCCCAGTTGTAGCTGGTGGCTCCAGCTCGTGTCATGAGCAGCCATCAGCTGCCTGAATTTCTTTACTATGAGGCGGTGGGACACTGGCACAGAGAAGCTGTGTTCAAGGCAGTGTCCAAGGCCAGGTTGGACACAGGGGCTTGGAGCACCCTGCTCTAGCAGAGGGAGTCCCTGCCTGTGGCAGGGGTTGGAACTGGATGAGCTTTGAGGTCCCCTCAACCAAAACCATTCTGTGCTCCTGTGATTCTACGCTGACGATGAACCTTTCACCACCCACCATGGCACCCCCCTGGGGACACAACGGGGCAAGCGCTGCGCCTGCCCCAGCACCAGCCCATGGCGGGGGGTCCCCCCACCCTCCTCAGCCCCACATGCAGCAGGACACGGGGCTGGAGCTGAGTCAGCCCGGGCTGGGCTGGGGGAAGTCGTGGGTTCCTCTGACAGCCCCGGCCGGGCACCACGTGCCGGGGGTTCCCCCCGTGCCCGCACTGCCTCCATAGCCCAGCTCAGAGCAGAGCCATCACCCGCTTCCCAGCGGTGCCGGACTCCTCCGCTCCTCTCCTTCCCTATGCACTTCGCTGCACCACAGACCCAATCTGTCCCTTCTGGCACACAAAGCTTTGTTCCTCCCCCTATCCAACCCCCCCACACCCGTTCTCCCGGGCCCCGGGCACCCTCACAAAGAGCACAGAGCAAAGGCAGACAGCAGCTCTGGAAAAGCCTAATCCTGTGTCTGATCTCCTCCCGCTCACCCGAGCTGCTGCCAGCGATGGCTGGGCCGGCTGTGAGCGCGTGGGAAGGGCCCTCCTCCCAGCTCCGGCTGAAAATCCTGATTTTTCCCCCGTTTTTCCAGAATTTTTAGGCAAGAGGGTTTAAAAATGTGTTAAATTCTTGTAAGCTGCTGGGTCCGGCCTCACAGTGCGGCTGAGACCTTGCTCTCCACTGCAAACTGCCCCTGCTTTCACCAGCTCCTGCCCCAGACACCTTATCCCAGCTGGGTCCCAGCATTCCTGCACGCTGGGATCCCATGGCAGGACCCCTGCCTTCTGCCCTGACATTGGGGCTGCATTTGGAAACCTGGGAAGTTGCACAGTGCAGTGGGAAGCCGATGGGAGCGCTTTGAGCATCCTCGGGGCACTGGTACCCAGGGCTGCTGGCTCCTCACCCTGTTGGACCACATGGGACAGGGATAACACCCAGCATTCCACACCCCTGTCCACCCCAGTGCTGCAGGAGCTGGGGTGGGGGGACCACCACCCTTTGCAAGCCCCATGCCCTTCTGCTCCGCTGGCTTTCCGGAGGTGACGAGGCATGGCCTGATGGCAAGTGGCATCTGCCATCTGATTCAAAGCACCTTCCATCAGTGCCATCCCCACACGGCCATGGGGGCCTCTCGCCTCATTACACTGCTGCAGTGGGCGGGGGGGGCTGCGTTCCCCCCTGAGCATCAGCCCCACTGCCTGCCTGCACCATCCTCATCCTCCCAGGTAGGCGCCTCTGCCTGCTGCAGGGATGGGACAGGGACCTAATGCACCCAGACAGGGAACAGATGGTGGGAACCATTAGGCTGGAGACCTCCTCGCTGTCACCTCCAGGAAAACCACTTAAGACAAGCCCTGAGCGAAGGCTCCTGCCTGGCGCCGATGGAGCTGCTGTGGTGCCAGCTCACCCCCAGCACTGTGCTCTCAATTCCCCTTTTCTGCCCCGCTTTTTCAGTTCCCCTGGCTTGCCGCTCCCTACAGCCACTACAATTGATGCAGGGGGTGCTTCACCCCTTCCCCATTTCCTCCCTGGCTTATGGCTCATCCCCGTGTTGCTTCACATCCCCCTTCCCACTCCTTCCCCACCCTTTTGGAGCTCTCGCTGCTAATTTTGCTCCAGCCGCCCGTTCCCAGGCTCTCTTTCAGTTCCCCTTCCCCTGGCCAAGGGCACATCCACCCCATGCACCTCCTGCCTTGGGATCGGGACCAGCCATCCGGCAGACCCTTTATCTCTGGGAATGATTCCCATAGTTAAAAATAAAGGTGCCGGCAGGTGCCTGATGGGGCCGGGAATGACTAACCCGCATCCAGGGGCAGGTGGAGGCCAATTCCTTAATCTGCCCTTTCACTGAACACCACGGCTCCAGCAGCCAGCAGCAGGTGGCGGGGGCCAGCCCTATCCTGCTATTTTTAAACAGAGCTTATCACTCCATGCTTGGAGGGGTTTTACCTCATCTCAGGCCAGTGAACATCATCCCTTGCCCTCGAGAAGAGCACCTCGGTGCGCGCCATGGGGACTGTGGGCTTCCCAAAGGAGGGACAGGGCAGTGAGAGGCATTGAGGTGGCTCCGGGTCCATGCAGAGCTTCAGGGCTCCCAGAGGCAGTCACTGCTCCCCTGCTACCCCCAGCCTGGGGACAAATGGGGCAGGACTGGGGGGTACAAGTGATGGGAGGTGCTGTATGGCCATACACCGGCTGTGTTGGTCCCTTGTAGCCCACCCAGGCCACTGCAGCATCTTGCTAGCCAGGGCTTGCAGCAGAGAGAGCAGAGCCCGTTCTGGATCAGGAATCCCACAGAGGTGGCTTCTCCCTGGCTAAACAGGCAGCAGCAACATTCCCACCACTGTTCCCTTACCTGTGGGCTGCTGGTGCCGAATCCCAGGCTGGGGGTGGAGGGGACGGACATCGAGTGAGGGCCCATGGGGGAGCTGATGACGGAGAACGGCGGTCCCATGCCATTGATGGGTGAGCTCAGGGTGCTGATGGGTGAGTGGAGCTGGCCCGGGGAGCCCAGCGAGGAGCCAATGCCTGGCCCGATGGATGGGTGCAGGGATGGGGTGGCCATGGGCCCCCGGCTTGTGGGAGAGTTCAGGGATGTGGAATTAACTTGGTTGGAGAAATCTGTAAGAGAGGAAAGAGAGAAGCGGGCTTGAGTCTCCCATCCAGGACAGGACAGTCCCCCATCTAATGCATTGCTGCAGCAAGCCCTGAGCAGAGTCCTCCGCTCCCTGCCCTGCCACGGGGCTGCTCTGAACCTGCCCTCGAAATTCCCAATGCATCTTTCATTACCACCTTCTGCTGGAGGACCCTCTTAGGCATAAGGACAGGAGCTGAGGGCATTTCCACATCAAGACCTAATCAGGATGCCTGTCTCCATCCTGCTCATCACCTGCTGTACCCGGCTTTAAACCCTTCCACGAAGGCAGCATCCCTGCTGCAGCTGGTGCCTGGGATCAACCCACCAATGCCCTCCATGCTGCAGGATAACTCGGATCTATCCCAGCAGCACGGAGGGGCTGCACACGCGGCAGCATCCGCAGGCTGCAGTGGTGGGGAGGGAGGTTTGTCAGTGACAGAGTGTTTGTACATTGCACGAGGTGTGTTTGTGCACCCAGGGCAGGAGCGTGCGGGGGGGAATCCTGCGTGTGCTGCATGGAGCTTCCCTGCAGGCAGCAGCGCGGGGCTGTGCCTGCCCCTGTGGCCCTGCGTCCCAGGGGAGCAGGAGGAGGAGGGCGGGAAGGGGGGGTTAAAAATAGCCTCCGGTTCTCCCGAGAGGAGACATGGAGCCATTCCTGGCACATTTCCTCCCCATCCTGTCACGCCGCTTGCAAAACAATCCGCAGCGAGGAAGGGGATGGCTGCGAGCAGAGCTGCCGGAAGGCGCCGGGGGCCCCGCGGCATCGCCCTGCTCACCCCAGCACCCCCGGCACTCCCCTGGCTCACACCAGCAAACGGGGGCCCAGGGAGCGGGAGACACCGGCACAGCTGCTTGCCCATGGGCTTCTCATGGGGGCCCGGGAGCCGTTGCTTTTGGCTACAGGCATCAAAGGTTGCTGAAGCTTGGGAAGCGGTGCTTTCAGTCACCTGCACGGGGCCAGCTCTATCCCCAGGAGTTCGGAGCACTTAGCTCCAAATTAGCAAGCCCAGCCCCAGCAATCTTCCCCAGAGATCACTGATCCCAGCAGGAAACCCCAGCACGAGAAAGCAAAGGTCCAGCGCAGCAGTGATGCTTCTCTCCAAAGCCATGGAGCCAGCTTCTCCAAAGCCATCCCACCACTGCACCCCGCACTGCAATGAGCCAGCACCACGCACCCTGGCGCGGGTCTCCATGGCAGAGGTGAACATCCCCAACCCTGGGGAATGGCCTCGCCTTGGCTCCCGCAGGATGTTGATATAAAACAACCGCCGGCCACCACGCCACCCGCAGACGAGTGACATGCAGCAGCACAGCAGCAACCCGGGATATTCCTCCAGGCTTTGAGATCTGCTCCTGGGGTTTAGCACAGCAGGACCGGGCTTCCTGGCTCTCTGCTTTGGGTGTCTTTAAATGCCTGGGATGGGTGCTACAACGTACTCCAGCCAGCTGGGATGTGGCCTGCGGGAATGAGGTCCCTGCCAGCGCTTCTCTAAAGGACCACCAGAAACTCTCACTGGATGGATGGACATCTTCCAAGGATGTGTTGGATCCCCAGGCCAGGGGAAACAGGCACTTGACCTGCCGGCAAAGGGAAGGCAGCAAAGCACAGTCCTTCCTTTAAAAGATACTGAGTAAGTCAGAAGAGGTCACAGGCAGGTTACTGGCGACCGGCCCGTGCCTACTCAAGCACATCAGAAAGCAAAGCACGTGTAGGGCCGGTACCTCTCCTGAAATACCCGTCCCCTGGGTACCAAAATACCCATCCCTGGGCACCAAAACACCCACCTCCTGGGTACCAAAACACCCACCTCTTGGGTACCAAAATACCCACCTCCTGGGTACCAAACCACCCACCTCCTGGGTACCAAAACACCCATCTCCTGGGTATCAAAATACCCAT
>JARCZZ010031461.1:0-18373 GCA_030323915.1 Brotogeris chrysoptera
CATCCCCCCGGGACTGGGGGAAGAAAGAGAGGGGAGTGAGTGAGTGAGAAAACTTCGTGGGTGAGGGGCTTAAACCACAACATTACTGTTTTCCCTTGGTGCCACATTGCAGTGGTCCCTGTCCTGGCTAGCTGGCTGCTGCAGCTACGCAGGAGCAGAAGCACGTCCCTGGCCTTTTTATCACCCCACAGTCAACAGGCACCATCCTTCTTAAACCTTTGCACATCATCTACAGGTTTGACTTACTCCATGAAGATAACCCTCAGGCCACATGAAACAGCTAGTACATGGGGAAACCATATGTGAGTTCCCAGAAGTTTTGTAGATGCAATAAGAATAAAATGAATTGACTGATTAGATTCATTTTACCCATGTAGCTTGAATATGGAGGCAAAGGTTATTTTACCACCAGTGTTTATCTTGCTGGTTATGATTCAGCTTGCCAACTGTTGCTGTATGACCAGAACAAATTTATTCTTACAACTAGGGAAGCATTAATAACCATTTTATCAGTCAGATGTCCAAGAATCTCGTTTGCTGTTCTAATGTGTGTCCCCAGCATGGAGGGCTGCTGAACTGAACGGCTTGTTTGCCTTCTGCTTCCCCCATGGACTTTTTAAACTTCCTCTTCAGAATTGCTAAACAAACTGCTTGACGTATTTAATGCTGAAATCAAAAACCTAGTGCAGAGGGTGAGTAGTTCGCTAAATGTCCCGGAGGGCCTTGTCAGCTTAATATTGGCTGTAACCGTCAGGTTGGAGCCATGCATATGTACCTGAGGCTTAAATAACCCGAGTTTCACCGGGGGTGGCTTTGGTAACTGCTTTGCATGTTCAGGTTATAAGTGGAGGCAGCTCACAAGTCTCTGCTGTGTGCCTGGCTGAGCTGAATCACCACCGGCACAGCAACTGTTGGGGCAAGAGGAGGACCTGGACCTGAAGTGAACCTGGACCAGAAGGAGGGACCGCTGGATGCCTGACTTGGATCTAGCACTGCTCACAGCAGCCTGAGGAGGCCTGGCTGCACTGCCTGTGCCCCTGTAAACATCAGGCTTGGCCACAGCAGCCTGGCACATCAGCGAGAGACAAGATAAATCTTCATTTCAAACAGTCGTGTGTCCCGTCCCCCCCCCCCCAAATAAATAAATAAAAAGTGAAAGAAAATATCATCAGAAACCATCCCAAAACAGATAGTGAAAAGTTTTCTTCCTGATGCATGCAAAGTCAATTAGTGCGTTATTAAATACATGCCGGGAGACATCATCATAATGGGAACAATCGGGTCATTTGAATAGCCAACTATGCTTTTATGCTGTATTTGTTTACCTTGTAGAGCGTATCCGCGATATGCATGTAAATGCCAAAGTCTATTTCTTGTTAAGCATAGTAATCCCTCCTCCCCTCAGCTATCAGTGTGGTTCCTTGTTTGTACCTGTCAAGGGCTGCTGAAACTTACAACTGTTGGTTTAAGCAAATGCACGGTCCTTCAACAACAGGAATATCCTGTTTAGGGGAGCACTCTGAGGTGCCAGTTACATAAACTTAGCTGTGTACTGTCACAACACACCACTCCATGAAAAAAATGAAGTTATGAATGAGGGAGCCCCTTAGTAGAAACCTAACCATTTATCTAACCAGAGCCATTGAGTTTTCTCTATTAACGTGGGCTACAAATGATTAATTCCCAGTTATCCGCCAGTAGTGAAGAAATCCCGTCAGCGTGAAGAGTCTGGTAAGATACAGCAGCATGTGAGTGCAGATGAAGGGAGCCAAATGCGAGGTATCCTACAAGTCAGGCTCTCACTTGAGCTGCTGTTTATCAGAGGAACAGGCCAGTGCATAAGCACAGTCCCAGTAATTACACTCAGTCTTACGCCAAACAGGCTTCAGCCTAAGCATGCAAAGTGAGTGGGAATAGGGAAGTGATTTTTATTCCTCTTCTAGGTGTAGGAAGCTGAAATGCAGGGAAGTTCTGGCACTAATTCAGCAAGGTGCTTAAGCCTGTATTTAATTTCTGAGCTCTGAAATGCGTGGGTGAGAACTGGCTCCATCGAGTCAAAGGCAAAACTCGCATGAAGTCGGATTTTGCCTTCTCTGACAATGAAAGTGTTTTGGGAGGGAAATAGCTTGCCTCAGGTCACACTGGGAGTCTATGGCAGAGCTGGGAATTGACGCCAGGTCTCCGGCTTCACAAACTACTGCCTTAACCAGTTTTTAACTCACTGCATGCTTCCTCACCAAACATCGTCAGACATACAGCAGATACCCCTGAATAAGACCATAAGCCTGTCACTTGTTTTGGCCAGCACTGGAGTGCAATATGAAAAATACAGCTTTTATTTCATCCTCTGAGTGATAGTTATGCTACACACAAGCAAACCTAAATGCATGCTTCTGTAGGATCGTGTTATGTGATGTACATCATTACACTGTCTTGAGTGTTTTTATGTACCAGTGAAGCATACAGCTAAAAGCCAAGAACCGTGGCATGGCATTGTCTTATGTAGCTGTACAGTGGAAGAATACTGTTGCTATATTGATTTTCTTTCTAAAGCTGGAAGGCAGGGCTGTGCTGGGATTGCTCAGGGAATCCCTCCAGCACCAGCTGCACCATGCGGCCAGTTCTGTGTGCTGATTTATTTATTTAGATTGATTTCAGCCTAAGATGATGCTGCCAGCCTGAACTCCGGACAGAGCTCTCCCCCTCCAACAAACAGGCTGTTGTCAGCTGGGGATGACTGTTTGACGCGATAAAGGGAAAGGTGCAGATCCTTATAAAATGCTCTGCCCACTCGAGTTGGTGTCTGGCCATGGTGCTGCTCGGGCAGGACGGGAGAGTTAAGTTAGCCCATGACGAGTCACCCCAGCGGTGCTGCGGCTGGGCGAACGGAGCCAGGCCAGGCCCGCTCCGGAGGCACTGCGGGCAGCACGCCGCACCCGGGCTTGGCTGATGGGGAAGGACGAGGGCCGCCCCACCGGCACGCACGGCAACTGCCGGACCTCTCGCAGCTCCCCGAGGCAGCCTCAGCCGCAGCGCTGGGGCTGAGGCGTCGCCGGTTATCCCCCGGCGACTCCCGCCCGGCTTGTGGCTGTATGTGTGGAGGTATGGCCACCCATACCTCCCGGTGCCCGCCCAGCCTTGCCGGCACTCCTCACGGTGGCACTACAAAGCAATTAATCACGGCTCCATAGCCCAATCTGCTGGCGCGGCTCCCGGGTTGCGGCGTCTCTGCAGCCTCTCTAGTACTGGTCCGCTGTATCCCCCGTGTGATCTCCGGCTCCATCACCTTCCATCAGCAGCAAAATGCTCCGACGGTGAAGCCTGTACCTACGCTAAACCCCACTTAACTCTTCTGGAATATCCCTGCTTTTCTGAGCTAGACAGATGTGAATGCCGCCTGATCCTTCAATGTTTGCTAAAAGGCTTTCATCCAGCCTCCAAGTACCAGAAAGTTGTGCCTCCTATTAACGCCTTCTTTCATGTTCTAACAGCAATACTTCATCTTGTTTGCCATACATAAAACGCTAGCATTAAAAAAGAAAGAAAAAACAAAACCCAACACCACACTACCCAACATCTCAAACATCTGGAAACATGGTTATTCTCATGGTTATTCTCAGCATTCAATTAGCATTGTGGTTATTAATTCCTGAAAATCAGCATAAGGGTTTTCCCACCTAGGAGAAAGGCAGTAACTCCTTCTTATTTGTTGCTGGAGCTTCAGACAAGCCCAGTCCTGCTCACGTGGCCTTTAGAAACCAGGGATAGTTGTGTCTCTGTAGGGCCTGATTCAGCCAGGTAATAAAACATGTGAGCAGTATCTGAAGGGTGATGAACCAAACCCGGGTTATATATGTGTCTGCCAAAACCAGAAATATAGGATGAACACAAACACAACCAAAGGTTTTCACAACTGACTAATGGTGTTGGATGTCCTGGAGAATGAGGATGCTGTAAGGTATATGCAGTTATGACGGTAGCTGATTGTTCTGCCTCTGAAGATCCGGGGTTCCGTACTGTAGATGATCTTCAAGCACCAAAGCAGTGCAGCTATCCTCTCTTTCTGAAACGGGAGAAACAAATTGCTCTCAAAAAGGAAAGGGCCGGATTTATTTCCTCCAACAGGAGGATGTGTAATGTGTTCATGTTGGCCGCAGTTGGCCCTGCTGTGGGACTCAGGCCACCACACTACTTCCAAATTCCTTCCTAAGAGGTATGCAAGCAACTGGTCACCAGTCAGCCCTGGCTGGGAGGGTGACATCTCTGCTGAAGGGCACAGCCTGTAAGAACCAGCTCTTACTTCTAAACACCGTCCCCTGTTCATCTGGGTATGAATACGGCCCCTCAAGTACGGCCAAACCAGGCACCAGGGTGCTGGTTGCCTACCTGAGTCAGGGAGCATCTGCAGGACCATCACTTTAGCTGGTGCACAGCCTGCTTGGGTCTGTTTGTATATTTATGCAAAAGCAGAGTTTCTTTCACCTGGTGCTGTGGAAGGCATCTGTGCTGGCCTTAGCCCTGTCAAATTCAGGGTTCCACTGGGACAGAGCTGACTGGTGAGACTGGCAGACCTTTGCCCCAATTTCCAGTGCAAATCTCTGCTTGAACAGTCATCAGCTTGTCCTTACACTCATTCAGATCAGCTCTGCAGGACGCCCACGACCATCGTACTAGATACCAGAGGGGCATTTCACTGTGGAGTACTCCAGAGGAGAAGGAACAATCACTTTCCTTTAGAAGATGGGATACAAGTCATACACGGTGGGGAACCAGTTATGGTTCATGCCACTGGCTCCTCAGAAAGCTCCAGCCTCTCCCCAGCACTTGCTGCTTCTCCTCCTGTGAGTCCTGGGCTGAAGGGATGTGCTGGCCTTTGTAGGAGCCCTGGCTACACAAACATAATAAAATAGCAACCTATCCTCTAGAACAGAATTCCATGGGGACTCTGTACTTCCCCATTTAGGGTTAGTGTATGTGTGTGTGCACTCGTGCCCTTTCATCCTACTGCTAGTTATGCATGCAGTGCCTGGATGAGAGAGGAAGGCAGAAGCATGCCTCAGTGTCCCCACTAAGGTGTCCAAACCAACCACCCCAAAAGTGCCTGCTTCCCCACTGGTACCCCTGTTACCCATAGACAAGGTGCCATGGCCCCATATACCAGGGTAGTGGGTGTGTGAGCATACAGCCGTAACAAGGCTGCGTATTTTCCCCCTCACACATACGTGGAAAGATACAGCATTGCAAAAGCAGTGGTTAATTGCAGGGCACAAATCCCTTCCAAAAAGCAGAGCTTAACTTTTTTTTTTTTTTTATCTCTGCCAAGAACATATGTATTTTGTATAGATTTAATTACATGACACAAGAAAGGAAAGATTTGCCCAGATACTATGGTGATGAGTGCCATAGAAATGCCTATAAATAAATAAAAACACAGAGCAAACCCAGACGTCTGCAACAGAGTATGGGAAAAGAAAACAACTGACAACCAAAATCCAAACTAATCAACCAAGCAACCAGAAAAAACCAGCCTCGAGTTTTCTACACAGTCCCTCATTTTAAAGAAAGAAAAACTCATGACTGCTCTTTATGACATAGGATCCAATGCTTATCTGGACTCACTCCTTCTGTCACTCTCAGGAAGCACAAGGTGGGCACATCTTTATTTGCATTCTCCAGTTTCTCCTTCCTGCTGCTGCTGTGAATCCTCATCACCTGAGAACATGTTTGTGCATACTAAATAATGAGGCTCCAGAGTGCTGGGAACCTCGTGAACTTTTATGTCATTTGAATGCGGAGGAAAAAATTGAACTTTCACACACACACCAAGTTGAAAATCCTGTCCATGTTACACGTTTTCTTCACCGCAACAAAGGAAATAAGACGAAGCCCTACAGGGGCTTGTGATGTGGGGCTTGCTTTTCCATTGCATCCAATACGGAGCACCTGTCAAGGTCCTGAGTGAGGCTCCCTTGCCAATAGATTTCTGATTCCCCTTGTTACGTTTTTGAGCCCTCCATCTCAATTCCTCTGTCCAGTAACGTGTTTTGCCATTTTACTTCAGTCCCGGGTCTCTAAGGGCTGCATCTTCATGAACAGCACCTATGAAGTGAGAGCTCTGCCTCCCAAACAAAACTATTAGCTTGGCTCCACAACACAATTGCAATTTCCCTTGCAATAAACTGGTAAGATTAAAGGCTGTCATTGTAAAGCATGGGGTGGGGGAGAAGGAAAGACAGAGAGACACAAGAGAGGAAGAAATAAATGAAGAAAATAAAGTAAGGGGAGAGAAAATAAAGAGAAAGAAAGGAGAGAAAGAAAAAGAAAAGAGGAAAGAGGAAAGAAGGAAGGGAAGTGGACAACAGCAGACCTAGTGTGCTTAAAGTAATTATCATGTGCTCCAGCTCAGAACAGCTCTGGTTTTGATTACTTTATATACGAAGGGGGAGGAAATCAGAACAGCTGTCACTCTATTGTTCCCTCTTGCATTGCTGAGCCATTCTGGCTGTCCGCAAATTTTCCTGCTATCAACCTCTAGCCTGTTTTCACATTCCTGTCTCAGGAGCCATGCATACAGCAGCGGAGCGCAGCCAGAGCCCTACGCGCCTGCAGCACAAGCATCTTTTTGAGCGCTTGTTGTTAGTCCTGCCTGCGAAAGGAAGGTACCAGCACCAGCACAGCATCACCTTATTCGTCCTGGGAGGTTCATCTTTCTGCTGACACCTCACTCTCAGCAGCCACTCAGCGCAAAGCAGCAAGCACTGAGCAACTGAAAAATCAGCAGTGACTTCCCTGAGCTGGGGGGAATCCACACACCAAGTTTTATATATGAAGTATATCTGCAGAGGAAGAGATTCCTGTCTTGCGCTGCTGCACTCCCTAGTGGGATGCATTCATGGACAGCCAATATTTATCTAACTGACTAACTTGGCAGAATTATTAAATGTAAACTCTGGCACCTTATGTTTAGCACAAAATAAAACGTTGGGAGAAGCCAGTCAGAGAAAATCTCCGACTTAGCAGTCGTTTGGGCAATACTTAAATCATTCCTCTGCTCTGTATTCTCCCATACATCCCCTCCTTTGCCTCCCTCCCCCCCTCCTTTGCCTCATTCACACATGGCTTCCAGTTTTGGACCATGAAGATTCAGATCTTGAACTTTTTCAAAGTGTTACCTATTTTTATAATGCTTTGGATTTGCCTATGAGGTTCATTTGCATAGCCCCAGATCAGCATAAACTCTAACCTCATCTTACCAAGGGGATTTACCTGTAACCATCTGAATTTGGTTTGCTAATGAAGAAGTCAGATTCTCAGACAGCTAAGACACACCTTGATCACTCCTTAGAAAGCGAATTCTCTCACCTGGAATGAATTTCAGTACCCAGTACAAAGGGACACTGCTTTTTTTGACACTTGCTCTTCAAAACCTGGGGCACAAGAGGGAAAGACATGCAGAAAAAAGGTTTTGAAAGCATAATCAAAAAGCTGGAGTTAATGTCAGACAACTTAGATTTGGATCAATAAACACTGCTGTGGTCAGTTTTCCTTTCCATGTAATAATAGCAAATACGCAAACCCAGCAATTATCAAGGATGCTTTAGTAATAAATGTGCACAAATAAATAATGGGTAATTCCAACCCATGTGGATGTTTGGGTACATGAGGCGGAAAACATTTTAACATTTAAGTATTACATCTTGCTGAGATTCATGCAATTAACTTTTCAAAAGAAAATTCTAAAAAGTGGTTCTTTTTTCTGTTTTGAATAATATGTGAAGAAACACCCATCCTTAAACGAAAAACATTGATGCGTGAGGGCTTCTCAGATGTTCCAGCTATTAAAGAAACAGTACGCCAAAACATCATTTAAATATTGACTGAAATATCACATTATGCTAAATTCTCCTGGCATTCTTCCAGTGTACAGTAGGATAGATGAACTCATCCATATGTAAGAATGCACATATGTAAAAAGCTCATATGTACTTACTTTCCCTTCCCAGAATCATTAAAAGATACAACAGAAGTTGGATTTTTCCAGCCTTTGGCAGTAAATAACAAAATCGAGGCTGATTTAGAGCAGGAGGTTAGATTCTTCCCTTCTCTGTAGCATATAGGAAAGAGGAAACAGCGGGAATCTGGAAGGCAGCAGCCTCAGAAACTACAGAAAGGAAATACTTTCTTCTCCTCTCCTTCACCTCTATTTTTGGCTAGTTCATAATTAACTGTGGAACTCCTCGCCACAAGGTCTCTCTGAAGCCAGAAGCTCAGGAAGGCACCAAAGAGGATCAAATATTTATTGAGCAAGTGGAATATGTAGAGCTACAGCATAAAATAAACACAGGTTGGAAAGGCATCTGTGCTCCTCAAGCTTCTGAGCTTGAACAGAGATGCAATTATCAGGGCTCAGAAGGGAGTTTTCCAGGGAGAGAGAGAGGTGGATCAACCCAGAGATGCCCATTACAGGTCTTCTTGTGCCTTACAGTTACATCTATGACCAGTGGCTGACACAGAATACCAGTGGCTGGACTGAACTGGCCATGGCTCTGCCCTGTGCCCCTTTGCTCCTCCACAGAGGAGTTACAGGAAATGCAGTTGCCCCAACCATAACAACTTGGCCTCTTTGCATATGAAGCCTTGCCAGGGAGTTTTACATTGTGAACACGGGAACTTTGTCAAAGCAAATGCTGGTTAGAAAGTGTTTACAGAAGGAAGGTAGTCAAACATCTTGTACAGGTGACAGCAGCATTATAATATTCTCAGCGGCTTAGGAGAGCACGAACAGTTACCGGGGAGGCAGGAAGGCTGAAAGCAGTGAAATATTTCGCTTTCCAGTGGAAAACATTTTGATATTTTGAATCACAGATAATAATCTGTTGCACAGCCAACAAATTCAGCCATCCCTTGTCAGGCAGTGGAGCCTGTTGCTGAAATAGTGTAATGCAGGGACTGAGAAAGGACAGCCAAACCTAGTACATCCCAGTGCAAAGAGCAATGCATCCCTTTGGGTAGCCAACCGTATTATTGACTCAGTATGTCTGGAGCCTAAACACAATAAAACCTCGTCCGGAGCTTAGAAAGTAAATTCCAATGTGCTTTAGTAATCACTGCCAATGTTGCCCCTAATAGTTTATCAACATACTAAATGTACGATATTAATTTTTATCAGAAAGAAGAACATAGTGATGTTGGAAGCTAACTCCCCAAGATATCCCTCATGCTGAAAGACCCCAGCTGAGATATAGACATCAAATGCTACTGATGCTGTGGTGCCCTCCCAGAGGCCTGATGTGCAAATCAAACTCACACAGGAACCTCAAGAAACAGTATTTTGTACGTGAGAGCAAAGCCCTCTGCAGTATTTCTACATGGCAGGAAGCAAATGGTTGACCTGGGGAGGCCAGTGGCAAAAGCCTGGGGAGTTAGGCTGGCAACATGAGGACAGCAAAATTAGCCAGCCTTCCCCATGCCTTTCTAGGGGCGGGAGGACAAAGCAGACCTGACAGTCTGTTCCTGACGACCATTAATGCATCAACACTAGGACATACACAAACTGACATTGAACACCAGAGAGGAGGCTCCCAGTAAAAAAACACTTGCGTGCTGGTGATGCTGCGTCGCCCATCAGACCATTTCTAACCGCTGTGGCAGCACGGAAAATAATTCTGAGTAACTGCAGGATCTCTCTTTCTAAAATTAAGGGTCTTCAGCCAACCAATACAGGGAAGCTGTATCATTTTGTTGAATAAAGCCTGAAAGTTTAATAGCGGAGAACTTGAATGGCAAGATTTCAGCAAGCCTTAGCTTGTGCTTGATAAACAAGTGTGCCGTACCCAAAGCAAAACCATGCAAAACTTCTCAGAGTTGCAGCAAGATGGCTGCGGTGATAGCAGCCCGTGATTACCCTTCTGCTCACCCAGGCTCCAGAGTGAAAGGAGCTTGGTGTGTTCCCTAAAACTTCCTGTTAATAAACACATCACAAGGCTGACCCTGAGCTGAGCAGGGAAAATCCATGTGAAACTCGTCATCTCAGTTACAAAAGAAGCCATAGCTCCACCAGTCTGGCAAACATCACTGAAAGGAAAAGGTCCCGCTGCCTATACCTCTTGTGAGCAGCTACCCAGGCCGCTTGTCTTCTGCAAAACTCTGGGTATGCATGTTCTAAATATAGAATAAACATTAATAAAGCACTAGCCACTTTCCGCCCTCCTGTCTTTCACACCATTAAAGTTCTAGCCTTGAGGGCTCACAAGTAAACACCCAAAGGTGAAAAGGAGATCAACAGACATCTACATAGAGCCAAGGTGGAGAACAAGGCAGTGGAAACACCACCACCACCCACTCGCATGCTGCAGAGACCACTTCTGCACTTGGTGGCAATGCCCTCAGCAGCAATTAAAGTGTCCCCCCATGAGGCACCGCAGCAGTGAAGGGCAGACGGAACGTGAGTCATCCAGGTGTGCGGCAGACAGGGGAATGTGGGTGTGTTACCCTGTGGCTCCAAGCCAGTGTGACCTCAATTAAATTTCGGTGAATGATGGGCCTTCCCCTCTTTTATGTACACACTGATCTGCTTGGTTTCCAGAGATACATCCATAGCCTACACACAGCTACTTAATCTGGGGAGCTCTCCTGGCAAGTATGAGTTACCATGTCATAGTTACGGTGTTTCTCTTCCTTTCCATCTGAGTTTTGCTCAACGTTCCTTGGGTGTCCGTCTTCCAGCCGGCACTTCTACCACATCCATACCTTCGTCAGGTCCTTATAGTGCAACTGTTGGTCTACCCATCCACATTTGCCACCTGCTCCTATTCTCCTGCTGCCTTAGAGTACACAACCCAATTGCACTCAGGAAGGAGGAAAGCCCACGGAGGAATGCAGCTTGCAAATGGGCTAATTTGGAAATTCTTGCATGCAATTGCTGTTAAAAGTGCTTGCCAGGGAGTTCAGTGGAAGCAGGCTAGCTCTACCATCTAGCACACTCCCATAGGAAACCTGTGTAAACTTAATTCAGTTGAACCGTTAGCACTCGGGGTGATTAACCGAAGGAGTCTCTGAACTCCCCTTATTAAAGAGAAAGAAAATGAAATTCACTGATTCCTATCAGCTTAATATAAATCTGTGTGAGACTTGCAGTTGACTTCAGCAGTGGTGGGATCTGGTAACCTCCGGGAAGAGCAGCTCTCCTCCAAGTACACCTTCATGTGACAGGAGAAAGCTGCAGGCATTTGTGCTTGATTACCACTGACAACCAAGTCTCAAGCATGCAAACCTCTATCCTGTGGTGCATAGCAGACAAGTGCACAGAAGCGCTGCAGCTCTGAGATTTTAATTTCTATGGCACTTTTGAATACTTGGCAGTTGGTAGGCAGGCATGTGTCGTCTTGTTTTAAACAGCTCCGTCTTCACGTTCAGTATGCTCGAGAGAGATTTGGGCTAGGGGTGAGCAGGATTAAGGATGGCTGTAGTGTGACTGCAGAGATAACTCTCTGCCAGAGAACTTCTCCCTTCAGCAGCTAAAACAGCGCTCTGGGGCAGCTCTGGAGGTGCTCACCCTGTTTCAGAGAGGCCACCCTTAATAACCTCAAACCCTGTTTTTAGACGCCCCAGCCTCAGCAAAGTAGCACATGAATAAAGCTTCAGTAACACTAAACAAATCTTGTTTTTCAAGACACCTTTACAAGACTGCTGGTGTTTTACATATGTTTTACAAGATAGGCTTTTTGATATATGTGTTGTTCCACTGCATCCGTGTACAATCTTGCACCTAAGTAAGTGGAACTCCAGGACAACAGACACAATGAAGCAGGTGGTGAACATGAGAGCATGCAGTTTCTAGCTCTACCTAGCTTACCAGAGCACAACTGGTGCAACTGCTCATTCAGTATTTTCCTGCCCCCCCCAAGACCTCCTTAAGAACAAGGACTGCCTCTCAGAGGCTGCATGCCATATAGCAAAAATCGAGTGTTGGCTCCCATCCCAAAAGTATAGCAGTAGCATTTTGGAAATGGTTAAAGGAACAGCAGCATTTCTTTTTAAATACCAAGCTACAACCTTGACCATTTAGGTCTAAAAAGCAAGTCATACATGACAACAGCTTGGTTAGGATCAGGAAAAAAAGGGGAAAAAGTAGTCAAGTGGGAGAAGAGAACAAAAGCCCTGTTTCAAGAATGCCATTGTTCATGCAACTATAAACCTAAGGTCTACAAAACCATCAAGCAGAAACTGAAGTTGGCTTAAGCAGATAATGCACTACTAAACTGCTAGAGCATTTCATAAGAGCATCTTATAAAATTCTTAAGGCTGCATAATGACAGAACACTTAGAAGCCAAACAAAACTAGTTTCTTGGATGAACTCTTCAGATTTCAGTACTTACAATGAGATAGGACGTACACCTTGCATAGACAGATTCAAAAGGTTCTGAATGGCAGCCATACAGGCAGAGATGATCCTGCAGCTACCAATGTGCTTCAGCGTTATTGAGACAAGATAATATGCTTCAGGCACACAGTTCATGCCAGTTGCAATACTGACCTTGGATCACTCATCCAGAATCCACGGGCAATAGAGGAGGTAAAAAATGACTGGTTTAATTGTAAAAAGTTCTCACATGAAAAAACCCTTCAGATAAAAGATGACTCATAACTTTAATTTACCTTTAAATACTTGCTATTTGCAAACCAAACAAGACATTCCCTACTCCCTGTGTTACCTATAAACCAAACCAACAAAGATAGCTTTCAGTTGAACAAAGCATGCCTAGGAGATAAGGGGTGAGAAGTATTTTCTGCATCATCATGTTACTTACACATGGACTTTGGAAAGGAATGCACCAGTCACCCACCACGCAAAGTGCACATCAAAACGTGAAATTTAATAGGATTCCTAAGGCACAATTTGGAACAAAAAAGTTGATATTGCCACTTGTTTCAACGACTGCAAAAAATATGAATAGCTCTTGCCTGTAATTTGTTTTTCATGCTCATCTCTGTTGAATGTTACATATATCTAGGAAGCTGACTAACAAACCAGTGGGAAAGGAATAATTTCCGCTTTTTAAGAATAGTAGTAAGAAAACAGGTCCTATTCATCAAGTATTCACACTTAAATCATCTTACTGCTACACATCTGCAAAACAGCTAGCATAAAACCAGCCAGCACAACGAGGCCTCTGTGGACAGCTACACGTAATCGGTAAGGACCCAAGGTATGCAGCAGGCTCACAACACTTAACTGTGACAGAGCAGTATGCTGAGGACCTTTCAGCGACACATCTTGAGTTTGTAGGTTCTGCAAGGTCAGCCTGCCCACAATAACACATGCATACCAGGATCCCTACAGGAATTCTGACTCTTCAGATACTGCCAAATTACCAAGTTCCCAGGACACAGCAGGCTTCAAAAGGAACTCCACAGAGCTTGTTGTTAAAAGGTAGTTTACACGTCTACTCTTTATTCCTTCAGTCGAAAGTTTATTCTTTGAGACATTACTTAGTTGATTTTCCTTCATTCAACATGAACATGGTTATATCAGCTTACCAAGAAAGCGAAGCAAGAATTTTTTATGCTGACAAGACCGCTAAAAAAAGCCACTAGAATTTGTGATCTTTGACAATGCAAAGTCACATGTCCCCAACAGATAAGTTTTCTCTAAAAATAATTCAAACTGAGTTACCTTAAAAAAAGGTAAATTTTCATCATGCAGGTGAGAAGTGGAAATTCGATATTCAGAAAAAAAACATTTTCAGCACTGAAAATGTGTTACATCAGCACTACGCTTATACAATTCTATCTTTCAGAGTCTTGAGACTACAAGCCTTTACTGCCAAATCCCCCCTTGGCTTGGGAAACTCAACCACTAACAAATACTTAATGAACTTTCTTTGGACATCTCCATGCACAGAAGAAAATTAGAGTAGCCGTTCCAATAATATTACAGGTTTATTTAAAACTTACTTTCCACTTGAATATGCAAAATACAAATTCCAACAAAATGTTCATTTTTACTTTGTAGTTTACAAATATACAAAATAGAAGTTTGCTTAAATTTATATTACATATTTATTATGTAAAGAACTAAATAGAAAACATTTGTTCTGCTTAAGGCATATTTGGGAATAAACCATTGTACAAACTATTGCACATCGAAACCACAGTGCATTACAGACTGTCTGCATAAAGTTATTTTCTTAAGGAAAAAAAAAAACAAAACAAAAAACAAAAAACAAAACAACAAAAGATAAACCAGGTTTATTTACCTGATTTAGGTCATAATTGGTCATCATAAGACAAAAATATGTCCTTGTCAGATATGCAGCAGTTTGAGAACTTTGGCTTCCTGCTTTTGGTACCTCTAGAACCAACAGTCACTAAGCACCATGAAATAGGCTTTTAAAATATAATTCTGTACCTGAATTTTTCCTTCCAACATTGTAATGGCTTTTAGAAGGAAAAGAGTAAAAGTACAAGATGACATTTACATCTAATATTGCATTGAAAGAAAATTAAGGGAATGTGATTTCCCTGTGTAATATCCCCACCCTCCGAACTACGCAGTCTGTTTAACCCTGATATCCGTGACTTCCCGTCACTCCTTGGCATTTTGTAGTCCGGAAATAATTCAAGTTGGATTTACAAATGGAATGATGGAAGATCCAGTCACTGACCCCAGCGTTTTTTGGTTTTCTTTTAAAAGCACATATACAAAACCGAAGTTTCAACATCTGTATGCAATTATCCCTCTTTCCACTCTTTGGAAGACTTCACCTTGATTATCTGTAGTGCTTAAACTGTGTTCTCCCCATCTCATGAAAGACAGTCCTCATGCTGTAAATACTGAATCTCTATGGCAGTTGGGGAAAGATCCACTACTTCCAATTAGAAGTGCCTCTTCATGTGTAAAGCAAGGTGGTCCGACCTGGAAAATGCTCTGTCACACCGCTGGCACTGGAAGGGGCGGTGGCCTGTGTGCTTTCTGTAGTGACGAGTAAGTTCATCGGATCTGGCAAACTTCCATCCGCAGCCTTCCCAGTCACAGTGATAAGGTTTCTCACCTTTAAAAAATATAGAAAATAAACCATGTCAGCTATGTTTTTTCCATGGCTACCACTTCTAACGCCTTTTTTTTCAAGGAGCACTAACACACATCCTGGATAAGAGAATAAGTGATGTCAAAGAAAATGCAAGAACTTCTTGAAGCAGTTGCCAGCAAACTACAGAGACTAATAGCAATACTGTCTTTTAAAATGTACAGGTTCTATAAAATTTCTGCGGCACTGAATTCTTCACTAAAATGCTCATTTCCACTGTTTGTCTTGAACACCAGGCTTCAGAGCACACAAGTTCAGACAGAGCGCACTTTTTGCTGGCTAATGTTATACAGCCAAATAGGAACCAGAAATATTTCAGCAGACAATGTATTAAGGTAATTGTAGGTCTCAAGAATTAAAAAACAGCTGAGAACTGTTTTCATTAGCCCAGCCTGATTAAGAACTCGATCTTTCTGTTTTCACTATAACAAAACCATTGTTGATGGCAAGACAGGTTTGCCTGACAATTACAATTACAAACCCCCTGGTCCACGCACACTGGAAATGGCGCTGACCAGCTTGGAGCAGGCGGGAATTGCTGCTCACTTGACTGATTTTTTTTCCACCCACTGCCACTAACTAAAGATGTAGCCTAACCACTGCACTACTACTAGTTCCTCCCTTTCCCTTCTCCTCTTCCCAAAGAAAGTTTTGAGTCAAGTTCACAAAGCAGAGATTCAAATTATGCAAATTTCCAGGTTATTTAATCACTGTTACGGAATGCTTGCACTGATGAAACACACAAGATGTACCTGCTTTCACAAGCTCAGTTACTGCAACACCACATTCAGCTGCAAGGTTAAAGTTTTAACTCAGGCTCAGATACACACTTTGGCAGATTTTATATCAGTTCTACCAGGACCCAATCAACCGCTAAACTCTGCTTCTTTGTTGCTAGTGCAGGGGAAGATGTGCTCCCTCTCATATGTGGGGCACCCTGCCACGGCTGCCGAAGGCCCTGCTCAGAAGGGACCCATCATGGTTTCCTCAGAAAGGGAGTACCAGCTTGCAGAGGTGCAGAGTCTCTTGCACTAGCACAAGCCAAGACAGGAGAAGTGTGCATGCAAAGCATTTAGCCACGAGCAAAGGAAGCAGTATCTTGGAGAAAAGTCTGCTCCCTTCTCAGAAGTGGGCCAACTCCATTTAGAGCAACAAATCCCATCTAACTTCCAACTACCTGCTAATTAGCTAGCCACATAGCAAGTGAGGAGCAACAAACTTTGCCTTGGCAAGAAACCCACCCACTCCCACATCTGAGTCATTCTGAACCATTAAGCAAAATGTTAAGCCAATAAGGAAAGACTGCACAGGACTTCATGTACCCAAGAGGGGAAGAAAAAAAATCCCGGAAACCCAGCAAAGAAGGGTTAGGACTCGCTGCTTTGAGCTCTCCTTCTTGTCAAGGTCTGGGGTGCTCACCTCGAACCCTTCAGGCTGAGGCATCCTACTGACACGGCACTGTAACTAACCTGTGTGGGTTCTCAGATGCGCCTTGAGATGAGAGCTCTTGGTGTAGGTTTTGCCGCAGCCCGCATAATCGCAGGTGTGCGTGGCTGTTCTCTTCCTAGGCCATGAACGGCGTCCCCTCTTGGGCTTGGTCTCCTCAGGCAGGCAGCTCCCTGGCGGCATCAGCTCTAGAGGAAGACAGGAAAGAGTGAGCACCACCACAGCCAGCGCCAAGGCGGCTGTACCTGCCGCTGAAGCACCCAGACTCACCTTGGTACTGGAGTGTGCCAGGTGGCAGCTGCTCAGGCAGAAAGGTGGGATAACCAGATGCCGAGGGGAACCCTGGAGGCAGTGGCAGCGGTGCGTGGCTCAGCCCTGGGGTGGTGGGGAGAGAGTCCCTGCTGCTCAGCATCTCCTCGGGCCCCAGTGAAGGCGTAGTCCGGGCGGGCAGTGGGCGGCTGAGGGAGAAGTCGTGCTGAGGGGCTCCTCGGGGGCCGCTGCCATGCGGTGGTGGTGGTGGTGGGGCCAGGGTGCACGGTGGGGCAGCCTCCTGCTTGATTTTGGGGCACATCCGTGGCAGGGGGTTGTAGGGCGCCCCGGGGCCTTCAGTGCTGGGTGGTGGGGCAGCAGCCGGGGGACCACCCTTGGGGCTGGGCCCTGGGTGGGAGTACTCGCCCACGGCCTTCACCACAAACTTGCCCTGCAGACTGCCCAGAGGCGGCAACGCCGCCGGCGCCGGCAGGTACACCGGGTCCAGGTCAGGCCGCATGAGCTCAGCCACGAAGCCTCCCGAAGGCGACACGTCGGTGATGTCAGCCAAGTTGAAGGGGGCGGCAGGGCCAGCAGCGGGGGCCCCGTCACGGGTGCTGCCGCCGCCGCAATAGATGAGGCCGGCAGGCTCGGGCCGGGTAAGTGGGTAGGCGAAGGGCCCGGTGGCGCAGGGGCTGGCGGTGGGGGCCGTGGCGGCGGCGGGGGCCACCACCACAGCGGCGGCGGCGGGCTCCTGGTGCATTAGGGAGTTGGAGAGGATGAAGTCGAAGTCCAGCAGCTCGTTGAACTCCTCAGCGTCGCGGCGGGGCCCCAGGGCGGCGGCGGCCTCCAGCTCCGACGGCGGCGCCTCCACGGGCCGCGCCGCCAGCGCCGGCGGCGGCCGCTTCAGCTGCGACAGCTCCTCCCGCCACCGCTGCGAGGAGACGGGCACGGCTCAGTCCCCAGCCCCGCCACCACTCAGCGCCCGCTTCTGCCGGTCCCCGCCCGCGCCGCCCTGACCCCGTCCCGGCCGGCCCGCGCCGCCGGGACGCCGATACTCACGTTGCCGGGGCCCGCGGGCCGCGCCGCCTTCTCGCGACCCGCGGCGCCCGCCGCGAAGGTGGCGATGGAAGGGAGGAGCGTGCCACTGAGCGCCATCTCGCACTCGCCGGGGGGCTGCCTGCGGGTGGGGAGAGCACAGCGGTGTCAGGCGGCAGCGGCGGCCGCGGAGAGCCGGGCCGGGGGCCGTACCCGGCACCCACCGCATCGGCGGCGCCGGGGCGTCACGCCGAGCCGCTGCCGCCGCCGTCGTCCCGAGCGCCGCCAAAAGGGAGAGAGGGGAGAAGCGGCACGGACGCGCCGTCCAGCCGCGGAGAGCCGGCCGAGAGCCGCCGAGGTGGTGTTGCGGGAGCTCTCTTCCTCGGCGCTGTACCGGAGACGAAGGTGAGCGGGACGCGGAGCGCTAGCGGCGCCGCGGGGAGGCAGCCGCCGCCCGGCAACGCGGCTCCGGCAGGGCGGCGGCGCGAGGTGCTTCCCAAGGAGCCGCGGCCATGGGGGAGCCGGGCGGGACGGACGGGGCGCGGTAGTG
>JARCZZ010031462.1:6011-28144 GCA_030323915.1 Brotogeris chrysoptera
CTACCACCAATAATAATACAAAAGAAATGCAAAGAAAGAGAATACAACTGCTCACCACCCAGCCCGACCACGCAGTGCTCCCCCACCCTTCCAGGTCTCTGCCCTCCATTTTTACGTCCTGGACATGATGTGCTGTGGTATGGAATAACCTCTTTGGTCAGATTGGGTCAGGTGTCCTGTCTCTGCTTCCTCCTGGCTTCCCCTCCTTCCTGGCAGAACAGGAGACTCAGAAAGTGCTTGGTCAGACCAAAACATTACCAAGTGGTAACTGAAAACACTGGTGTTATCAGTGCTGTTCCCAGGCCTAAAATCAAGAACACAGTGCTGCATCAGCTACCAAGAAGGAGAAAAATGACTGCTACTGCTGAACCCATGACAGTCAGACTGCCCACTCTTTGAGTAAAGATGCTTTTCTCCTCTGTGGTCAGATGGCTCCCATTTCTTCCTAGTGGTCTTCAATCCTCATGGTTGTAAAAACTAGATTCTTATTGTCAACACTAATTGTGCAAACAGCTCCAATTAGTAATAATCAGAGTTTCAACTGATTTACAGATTTTCCATCTATTCTATGTTGCTTCCTTTTCCAAGAAGAGGCTTCAAAGTAAAAAGAAATGTATAAAAATGGGGGGGGGGGTGGTATTCTGGTAAGTGACAGTTGGCATTAGCTATGGAATATTGCTTGGAAATTCATGAATCTCTCCCAGAGGTCAATGCTTCTTTAGTACAACAAGCAAACAAAACCCTTTAAAAACCAAACTAACAAGTGTGTGCTTCCCACTGGGCTTGTGAATGCTTTGCTTGCTGTACCTTCTTAAATGTAAATTTAATAAGTCAAGTAGGTACCTGCTGAGAAACACACAGTTTCACTCTCTATCTGGGTCATACCAAAATCTGTCACAAAGGGCATGACTGCTAAGTAACCCAAAAATTATGTTCATGATCAATCCTCTTTTAATAACCAGACTACTCTGCCTCTAAGCTTCCCAGAACAGCCCCATTATAGGGCTTACAAAGCATCAGAAAGGCTGAGTTCAACCCTTGTAATGAAGAGGGTTTATCCTTAGCAATGGGATTTGTCTTACCTAAATCTAGAGATAAGACTTAGTTGAAGGTTAAGACAAGTGTATTTTGATACCCATAAATAGTTGTGCTTAAGAGTTTACAGTTGTCTAAACTCTTTGCCAAAGAAAACCGTAACTGTACCATCAGTGGATTTTAGGAAATGATTCAGCTGACCAAAAGCCTTATATATGACTCAGTTGCCTTAGACCAGGCTTAACCTGCTCAGGGCTGTCTGACCAGAGGTACCAAATGCAAAAGGGTCGTAGTTATGGCACAGCAAATACAAGAAGTGTCCTTCTACAACAGCAGCTGGAAGCTGCGACAGCCACATATCCGTTAAGGAGAGGAGCTAGCTAATTTTCCTGTCTAAACTAGAGTAGGGTGAATAATTCCCAGAATACAGTTTCACTGATGTCTTATTTCTTTCTTTCACAATTTTTCATTTCTATAGGGTAAAGCAGGCAGCTGTAATGATCTAGCCTCTCTTTATCAAATGGCAGCAGGTGCCCTGCTAGAACCAGCACTGATGTAATACCTAGTCTTCTCTTCAATCCTTGTAAACCTTCCTTTGTTGAGCATACATGAACAGATAAAAGGAGGGCTCAGCATTTCATTTGGTATTGATAGCTTTCAACAACTGTGAAATTTGATCCATTGTCAAGGCTGTTAATTGCATATATTATCACTAAAGACACATTTAGATATTTCCTTTACATAGGCATTGCATTATGAAAATTATTGGATTTATTTTGAACATTTTTTTGTTTGTTTGTTTCTTTCTTTCTTTCTGAACCAAATTAAAGTTCTTTGTCTCTGCTTTTGCAATTTTTATTGACAGACCTAAAAGGAATGCTTCCTGAGTTGACAGTCAAAAGAATATATTTATTCAAATGTGAAATTCACTGGTATTACAATGACTTTCCTTACGTAAAATCATGATCAGGCAAAATATTTCCAGCTATTCAAGCAGCATGAAAATTTGGATTACAGTAACTCTTACATTTGTTCACTGCTTCCCATCATCTTTGGATTACAGTAACTCTTACATTTGTTCACTGCTTCCCATCATCTTAAGTAAGACTTTCTACTCTGTGTGTGGACTTCTGATAATGTCATCATTCAGTAAACAAAATTTGAGGAAGAAGTTGCGTTATTTGCTACGGTTACAAATGAATTTATTTTAAACTCAGTTCTTGAAGAGCTGAATAAACAACTATATGAACATGGAAACAGAGCAACTGTAATGCGTTTACCAGTGGGCATGTACATCAAATGCTCTTAATACAATTCCATTTTGGTTAAGAAGTATTTTAAAAATCTTTTCCAAAGTACTAAAATGCAACTTTATTTTTACAAATATACAAAATATAGCTGGACAGCTACACATTTATTTTGGTTTTTCAAGATTTTTTTCTAAATTCCATCAATCCTTGCATTTTTTTCTTTCATTTACATTAATTGATAATGAAAGACTGAGGTAATGTAGGTAGAGTCTGTCTTTCAGGTGACTGATATAACCAAGCTCATCAAGATGACACAAATATCTTCAGTGTTCTGAAGTAAATACAGTAAATGACCCCCTAGTATCATCAAGTATCAAGTAAATAAACCTCTACTTTTCGCAGAGGCAAAACAGATGAGCTTACCAATCATGCACATACAGTGTTAAAACACAGTTTTCTTTAAAACAGAGATATATTTGATAAATCAACAGTTTTCAACATGCTACTGCAGCTTTTGACTCCTACTCATATTATATTTTGCATTCTTCTCCCTGTCTGGTGAACCACTCTAGTTTGCTCAAACGAAAAACAGATATACTTTGAGTTATTAAACAATAAGTGAGAATCATCTAGTTTTGTAACATGGAACATTGCACAGCATATGAGTATTATCCTTCCCTCATCAAGGTAACCATAGACTGGGAATTAAGTCACTTTGCAGGTAATTGTAGACTTGTTCAAAATATAAAATCAGTTCCAGATCAAACCTAAGAAAATCACTATTAAAAAAAATGTAGGAGTGCCAGGCACCTCAGCTGATGCTGGGCCTCTACTTTGGTATGGAATGGTATGGAATAACCTCTTTGGTCAGTTTGGGTCAGGTGTCCTGCTTCTGCTTCCTCCCGGCTTCCCCTCCCCCCTGGCAGAGCATGAGACTCAGAGAGTCCTTGGTCAGACCAAAACATTTTAAGCTGTAACTGAAAACATTGGTGTTTTCAGCGCTGCTCCCAAGCCGAAAGTCAAAAACACAGCACTGCACCAGATACTAAGGAGGAGAAAAATGACTGCTACTGCTGAACTCATGGCAGGTACTAAAAAACTAGAGAAATATGGTTGTGAGAAATTATGCTTTGTACACATTTGGGTGTGGTGAGTGTCAAAGGTAGTGTAACCAATAAAGGTCCCTCAGAACTGCAGCAAGGTAAGGCTGAGCAGTTTGTCATTGTCATAGGCAACCTAAGAAAGAATGATGTCCTTGCAGTCTTCATATGGAGCATTCACCACAAAGACATGCATCTTCTTAAAAGAAAGCACAGGTTAGAACTATAATTAGCAAAGAAAAATTTGGCTGTGTTGAAAAACACAGAAATTTGTTACCCATGTACTTTCAAATAGCAGTGGGAAGTGGCTGGGAAATGTCTTCCTAGCATTTGATATCATACAAGCATATTCTTCACCTGGCAAGCTAACCATGCAAATTCAGATCCTGAAAACTGAGAAATTGGAAGCAACTCAGTAGAGACATTTCTTTGTTCCAGAGGTAGGTGTTTCTGATGTGGCTGTAGCTACAGATCACAGGAACTTCTATGCACCCCCTTTTCAAGGCAAACATCCAGATAATCTTAGATTAATTCTAGCAACATCTAGTAAGAAATAAAATCTGTTGGTTTTCCAGCAGTAATTTAGGGAATATATACTAAATATTTAAGTTTAAAATAGGCTTCTTTTATGCTATTGCAAAGAAGAAGCTTATATTGGCAGAATATTAATCCTGTTTACAAAACACAAATCAGGTGAATTTTCTTTACCATACTTTGCATTTTACTTAAATAAAGGCTTTTCTTCACTTGATGATCCTATCATTTTCTTAGCAGAAGACAATATAATAAGTCACCCACGGCAACACTTATCTTGCTGCATGTTTTGTTATTATACATTGTCCATTCCTGTATATTGAGCTCAAGTTATGTTATCTAACTGAAATGATTTCTAACATTCATTTTGATTTCAGGATTTCAAACTGTTGTTTTGCTCATAAATTCAATATTCTTGTAACCATGGCAACAAAACCAAATGTGCGTACTCTGTCTTAAATATTATCTCACTAAACAGTCAAACACTTTAAATGGAAAGCACTTTGCATGTCAGAACTTCACTATATTTCAGATAAACAATTATGAACAGGAAATCAAATGTGTATTGACTTTGCTACTGGATGTACTGGAATTGCATATCTGTTTCACAATGTACTTTAATGGTTCTTCAAAATTAAAAACAAAGTACTCCATCTTTATTTATTAAACGGTAATGCATTCCTAACAGGAAGACTTAACACTACAAATGTTTAACAATTATGCAGAATGCACTAAAGTGCTCTCAACTCAATCAGTTTGTTTTCATCTTTTTTGTTTTAATTTTCACTGGAATTGTGGTTTAAGCCGTAAATCACACAGTTTGCTCACTCACTCCCTGCTCTTTGTTCCCCCCCCCCCCTCTGATGGGGTGGGGGGAAGAGGAGAAGAATCAAAGAATGTAACTCCCACGGGTTGAGGTAAAAACAGCCCAGTAACTAGGGCACACACAAATCACTACTGCTACCACCAATAATAATAATGACAAGGTAAATACAAGGGAAGAGGATACAACTGCTCACCACAGGATGACT
Source organism: Brotogeris chrysoptera (assembly GCA_030323915.1). Taxonomy (NCBI): domain Eukaryota; kingdom Metazoa; phylum Chordata; class Aves; order Psittaciformes; family Psittacidae; genus Brotogeris; species Brotogeris chrysoptera. The sequence continues at coordinate 10,962 of JARCZZ010031462.1, forward strand.
GAGCCGTGAACTGAACTCTCCGAGGTACCTGTCCCAGTTTTTTCATCCTGGGCACGACGTGCTGTGGCATGACATGTGGCAGACCTCTTTGGTCTGGTTGGGTCAGGTGTCCTGTTTCTGCTTCCTCCCAGCTTCCCCTCCTCCCTGGCAGAGCATGAGACTCAGAAAGTCCTTGATCAAGCCAAACATTCTAACATTCTAAGCCATAACTATAAACATCGGTGTTATCAGCGCTGTTCCCAGGCCGAAAGTTGAAAACACAGCACTGCACCAGCTACTAAGAAGGAGAAGAATGACTGCTACTGCTGAACCCAGGACAGGAACTCAACAGCAAGATATAGGTCTTAACAAAAATACAGGGATGAGAATCAGAAAATTTTATAAAGACTTCGATTCACCTCCAAGTTCTGGTGAGCCAGAACAATAAAGAATAGTACAGGTAGTGAAAATAAGATAAAGTGCTCCTTTAATGTGATCTTCCCACTCAAAATAAATGCCTAAATGAAGTTAGAAACTGCAGTTTCTAACTGTTTAAACAGCTTTAGGAATAAATTCTGGCATAACAGCAGTCATTGTAAACTTAGGAACTTTCCTTTATGAGTGTTAGCTTCCCAGGACCCTAAAATGTGCTTGGAAGATAGGTGCACAAAACAAAGCTATCAGAACCAAGTTTGGAATCCAACAGCCAGTTTTATATCAGTTGCTATTGTCCAAATACCTTCAAGAAGAGCTAAGACAGTCACTTGGTCATCAAAGTTCAAAATCTCCATGTTTGGAAATACAACCTTCATTTTTCTTTCTTATGTAATAGGAGTAGAGTAGAGAATAAATCGTCAGATGTGAATTACCTTTTTTTATAAACCAGTCAGAACTATTTGTAGCAAAACACAAATAAGCAGATTCTGAGATGAAGAATAATTTAATTGAACACTGTAGGGAATTGACTGTATTGAATTCTTAGGAAATGTAGGAAAACATATAACAATTAGAGTTCATTACATATCATAAAACCTGTTTTGAGAGCATACAGATCTTCATCATTGTTTCTATCTGAATAACCAAACTGCAAAATACAAAAAAAAAGTTTTTCTTGTTTGTTTTTTTGCTGGTTTTTTGTTTGTTTGTTTTCTGTTTTGTTTTTTGTTTGTTCATTTTCTGAAGAAGAAACACCACGGGTTCAGATGACTGTACCCTAAGCCAGCATATCAGTTTGGAGTTGCAGTTCTGCTTCCCTTAATGAGTTTGAGGGCCACCACTTTGACACATCGACTGTCCTGTACCTCAGACTGAAATGAATTGGCATGTTCAAGAAAGAAATTCCTCTTCAGTTTGAAAAAACTTCAGGGACATTTGAAGAAACCTGTGTTGAAACTCTGAATTCTGTGGCAATCTAGAGGGAAAAACCAGGAGAGGGGCATTACAATTTCTTTTCCATGATCAGAATCTTTCCTGAGGTGACAGCTTTCAGATGGAGAGAGACAGAAACATTTGAAGCAGCTTGCTGCTGATGAGATTTCTCTCTTAACAAGTATCTTATTTCTCTTTCTGTTTTTCTCTTTATTCTCATTTCTATTCTATTCTTCTGTTATTCTTCTTTGGGTCTTTGGGGTTTTTTTATGTTTAACATGTTTGCAAAGCACAAGTTGAATGCCAAGCTAAGGTCAATTGCTCCAAATGATGGTTTCGATAGTTTCTTCAGTTTACTTTTCTCTTCATGCTTTACCTACAGATCAATTCTGACTTTCGCAGCTGCTAACTGTTCACAACTTCCACTAGTTTGTTTTCAAATTGCTGTGGACTCGTGTCTCAAAAATCCCTAACAACTCTAAGGTGTCTTGAGTTTGGAACCCTACAACCTGACAGTCAATAACTGATTTTGGTTACCTTCATCTTCTTGCATTTAAATCATTAAAACAAATTTTCAGGGAAAGAAAATTTCACACAACCAGTTTTGCTGGATCTGACTTGGACTTTCAAGGTCACGAATTGCTCCTGAAAATCTTGTGTTTAGCTACCAAAACCAGAGTAGCCCAAAATAAAGGGCTGATACTTTACATTCCTTAACAAAGGCTAGGCATGACTTTACCTTACACGTAATAGTACAGAATGTCGTTTTAAATTCTTCAGGTGAGTGCTTTCCAGAGGACCATCTTCATACAGTAAATACAGAGGGTTGTTCTAAACATAGGACTTCCATTCAATTTCAGTAAGTGCAAAGGTTCCTGTTATTATGTGTTAGGATATTCTTTTCTGTAACCAGCTGCAGTGCAATGTTTCTGGTACAAACATTTTCTTGAAAATGCAAAGTTAGAGCATTAGTTTTAGTATGGCATGAGTCAGACTTGTCCAAATTTAATATCTGACATGTCTTTGTATTTGTTGGGATTTATTTGGCTATATAGGTTCAGCCTTTCTCATGCAAATCCAGATGACGTATGGTAAAGACCAAGTATGTTGCAGTTTCTTTAATACATAAAATTAAGTCCAAATTAAATTCTGATAAGCCTAGCTGTTTCTGTAGTAACAATTAGGAAGAAGGGGAAAAAATCACCTCAGAAAAGCTATATGGTTTTAATAGTTATCATTAATTATGAAAACAAAACAAAACAAAACAAAACAAACCCAACAAACAACCCACAGAAATGGAAGCTACTGATTAGGAAGAGAATCAAATACCAAATTGCATTGTAAGGGAGGTATTTTCTAGCTACTTGCTTTGGCCACAGATTATTTTTCTTTTGGTTGGAATTTAGGTAATGGATGAAAACACTCAACAGAAAGGTGGGATTCATCATCTTATTTTACCCACCTGAAAGATTAAGTTCTGTTCCAGGCTAGTCATCCAGGTTCTCTGAAGTCAGTGAAGAGGGACAGACACCTCCTTCAGATGTGTAGAGATGCCTATAGCCAATTTAGGCACTTCCTTCTGAGTGACTGAAATTTTTCTCTTAACATTGATTGTGAGACTAGATGGCTAACTTCAGGTTACCTCTTACCACTGTGTTCAAAAAATGGTGATAACTTGAAAAATCTATCATTTTATCAGACTTCTGAAGTGTTCACTGTGCAGGGAAGTAGTTCACAGACTCCATAGAGGTCTGACCTGCAGCCTGTGCTGTTCAACATATTTATGAGTATTAAGAATGAGGCGACAAAATTTGCCTATGAGACTTGATTAATTGGGATAATAAAGACGGCTAATGGTGGAGAACTGCAGATGTTTGTAATATTTAATCAGTAGGCAATGGATTGCTGACAAAACTCAAATGTAATATGTCACGGAGGAAAAATAAAATTTTTTTTTATTATTTGCAGGCATAAGTTCTGAGTCAACTATTGCCACCCAGAGATGAGATGTTTGAGTAACAACACATCATTGCATAGAAAAAACATTTCAGTACTCAGCAACAGTTAAAATGAAAGCATGAATTAATGGGAAAGGGTAAGATAAGAAGTCAGAAAGCATCACCACGGTGGTGTATGACTCCATGGTCCACCTACCTTTGGAGGCATGTATGCTCTGTACTTCTCAGAAGAAATATATTCCAAGTGGAAAGATGACATGGAGAATAAAAAATGTGGATGGGTCTTTGACTGAGCAACCACTAAATGGACTAGTACACTTAGGTAAGTTAACTGAGAAGTCATTTGATAGATAAACAGCTGGAAAAAGATGAGTAAGGATTGCTTGCTCACTGCCCTTTCCATAAGAAGTAGTATAAACCGAATAAAACTATCAGCATGCAGCCTCAAAACAAGCAGAAGAGACACTTCTCACAGGAATAGTTACATTACTAGACTTCCCTTGGATGGGCAGATGTTAAAAGCTTAGTCTAGGTTCAAAACATGTTTTTTGAAATCATGGCCAGAAAAGGCAGAAGAGTGCATTAAATAAAAAGACAATATCTGTGGATTAAGCAGCTCTTGAGGAACAGTCTGTTTCATGATGAGGGAATGTACTAGGAAGTCTCATGTTGTGCTTTCTTGGATGTAATCCTTCTCAGCATCTGTTACTTGTCCAGTGCCAGGGACAAGATACTTCTCTAGATGGTCTGTTGATTCTATTATTTCAGCTATTCTTATACTCTTTACTGCACACTCATTTCCTTACCACCATCAGCCAGAGTGACCTTGCAAGTTTTCACAGAGTTTCATTAAATATAACTTCTGAGATTTAAAAAAAAAAAAAAAAATTCAGCTGAAAAATCAATCCTCTTTCCATTTTATCTCTCTACTGTTTCACATTGAGTTTAATATACGTATTATGGAATACCAAGCTTAGAGGATAAAACTGTTGAAAGATTTCTGTTCAAGATTAAGCTAGTGATTAATTGTGAAATGAAGTTTGACTTTCTGAAGTTCTCCATATGCGATATTTGTGTAGGATTGTGCTCACCACCAAATGCATTGGAGTTCACAATGTTGACTAATGTATTTCACTATTTTTTATTAGAACTGTACAATTAGGTCATGTTGAAAATGTTGCAAAACCACTAGAGAAAGGTGAAAAATATTTCATATTTTATGCCTTTAGAATATTTCATTTAGTATTTTGACAGGTATAGCGTTATCTTTGCCCAGGTTTTTACACTATATATATATTTTGCTACATTTATATACATTTTACTATTTGATTGCTTCTGTTATTGACCCAATAGTACTTTGGGTCAATTGTAGTCTTTCCTACATTTTTCTGGCTTTCTGGTAAATTAGAAACACTTTATTTAGATTTTTTTCTGTAGCTTGCCTTCCTCTAGATTCAGGACCATGTGTATATCCAAATATCCTACATTAAAACTATTTCCTACAGATATTTTAGAAAAACATTGAAGAAATATTTTTTCATTTCTTATATAGAACAAGCAATAGATTTTGTGTTTGCTTTAAACAATGCAATACACATTTACATGCTCACCTGAGTTTGCCTTATCCACACATTTAATGAATAAATTTTAGAAATAATTAGGATCACATTCAGGTACGTATTTGTAGCTATATTGGATCCAGTCCCTGTCACCTGCTCAGCTTGTAATATAGTAGCTTGTAAATTTTATTTCTCTCACTTAAATCAGAGATTAGCATGGATGGAACAATAGGAGCTGGGTGATATTGTACCAAGTATTCTTCCAATTTGCACCTCACAATGATATTTTAAATTCAGTTTCACTTTTAATTTCCACTTGAATTCAAGTGAACTAAGTCTCTAACTCTCTCTCTCTAATTCTCATTATCTGTCAATTCTTCTTAATCATCATCCTTTATTGCAGAAAATAAATTAACTCCCCAAATAATCCCCCAGGATCTCTGGTTTTCTGAAGGAATCCTCTCTACTTCTCCATGTATTGTTCTCCCAGCTGTTCGTTCACCCCTTTGCACACTAATAACAGTCACATTTGCAGGAAACAAGTGTAATCCTTCAGTATGAAATGTATGACAGAACCTACAGAGAAATCCCTATTGAAGTATATGGTGTCCTATTTATAAGCGTTGTCAGGCTTTGTGGGAATAAATGAAGGAATTCTATTGCCTTAACTTCTTTTGGGGAGTGAATAGGCAAAACGAAGTTAATAAAAGCCTTCTATCTTTGTTCATATTCTCTTCTTTCTGGCTTGCTGCTCTACCTGCTAGGCTCTACCCACAGTTTCTCGTGTGCTTTCTTCCTGTGCCATAACTCTTACATTCTTCATTGCAGAGTCCCCCAAGCTCAGGGAGAAGTGTAAAAAAATAACTTTTCTGCCCCTTCCACCTTTATATAGTAGGCTTCGAAGAACTGGTAAACAGGGATATGAATTTCTTTTGATTGCAGATATATTTGGTCCTTAATGGATGAGTGCTGCTGGCCTAGACAACTTTCACAAACTGTTCTGCTGCTCCTTGTCCATGTGCTTTTTGAAGAAGACCTGACAGAGTCCTCAGTGGAAGGAGGCAAACTGCTGTATGGCCTTTTTGCTCCCCCTAAAGAGAGCAAGTGGTCTGAAACATTGCTATTTGCCTCATGGGCCAGTTTTAAGCATTGCTCTTAAAGTTCATCGGTCCCAAGTTGGTCAGCTGAAGGTGTTCTGACTCTTTCCCATAGCGCTTGTGCTGGCTGCACTCTCACTTCATAATACTAGAATATGACAGTTTAATTTTATCAAAGTGTCCTATAGCTACACTATTTAGTGAGCAGTTGAGCATCTGTGAAAGTATAGTCATGTTGAGAAGCATCCTAAATTAACTGCTCTTCTAATGCCTTCCCCGTACATAAAATTTCATCTCCTACTTTATCATGTTCCTCTAATGAATGTCATTGAATTCTCAACTGGATTGCAAGCTTAAAGCACCTTACAGGCATCACTTAATATACATAAGCAGGAATAATTGCTTCATTGAATTACTTCATTTGGGTAACTTGTTTTTAATATTTACCTTTTAGAGTACAAACTAATGCATGGGGTTGTGTTTTTCTTTTGTAAAGCAGTGGAAGTGATTACATTCTCAATAAAGAAACAATCTATCATATTTTACCATAATGTTATTGTAATGTTATTGTAATCAGAGTCAGAATATTCCATAAGTTGACAAAACAGAGTCATTCATCATTCATAGTTTTGAATCATTTACATTTAGACAGTACAACAGACTGTTGGGGTTTCCATGCTGTGAAATAGCGACTTAGCATCATTTGGGGGCAAGAATTATTTTGCATGCTGTGCCACCAGAAAACTCATCGCAATGGTTCATTTGAGGGCATGATACAAATAATATGAATCTCAAAGCTGTTCTGTGTCATCAGTACATTCTTTCTGACAAAAATGTTCATCTGATCCATTTGGTGTACTAATTTCTGTAATGCCTCCAGTAACAATTAACACTTCTAAATTACACTCTAAAAGGAATATTAGAAACATTTTACATATATATATATATGGAGAGAACTGTGTTGGGATTTAAAACAAATGCCAAGAAAATTGCGGTCAAATGAAAATGACTCTTACTGCATTGCAGATCCTGAGCAACTACTTCATGAAAAACAGACTGCAATGAGCAGCACAGGAACAGGCAGCATCCAAACATTAAGCAGTGTACTGCTAAATTAGATTTCATAAATGATCCCTGCCTGCTACTTTGTGTGTGTTCTACATCTTCATCTATTTTAGAATTGTTATGCGCAAATATTCAAAGAAGATAATCTAAGGAAACCCACTGGATGTACAGCATAACAACTGAAGTAAATCAGATGAGGAAAGCAACAATGAGAGACGCTGGTGCTTGAAGGAAATGTGTCTGGCTGCTCAAGTTGAAAGTACCATTATTTCCAAATGACACAATCAAAAAGGAAAATACTTAATGAAAATATTTTAAGGAAAAAATATAAGAATGGATGTTTCTTATTGAACAGGTTAGAAAGTTATATCTGGCCTGTTTCGCTGGAATTAGCTGGTCTTTCATCCTTGTAAACTACTATTTAATTAAAAAAATCAACCTTGTGATCTAAAATTAGCTGAAATTATGATATCTTATTTTATAGAGATGGAAAAAATTCTGTGTCACATTTCAGATGGAAATTTTATATGTGTACCCTCAGTATGAAGCTTTTATTTAGTATTGGAGGTTTTTTTGTAACATCAGAACAAACTCACTAGTGGGAAGTAACGCTATTAAAGTTACAAGAACAAGCCAATATCTAATTATAAGTGAATGTAACATCTTTCACAGTTGTCTCCAAAACTGCCATTACTCACTGCAATGGGCCATATTCAACTCAAGAATTTCCCTCAGGTGTGAACACTGGAAGGTGACAGGTGTGATGAGAAGCTATAGTGACAGACATATAGACTGCTAGGTCACCTGGGTCTTGGCGTGCAAGTGCACTGTGACTGAGGAAGGGACTTCCTGTTCTGGGATCAGGACACAATGAGCCATCTTACCCCTACTTCAGTTCTGGCAGAGAGCTTATTCCAACAGCTTGTTCTTCTTGGGAATTGCGCCCTCTTGGAGCCAAAAGCAGCAAGTGGGGACTTCTGTGTCCTTGCTCCATCTTTGGTGAATATTAGCTCAGCCAATTATTTATTCTGATTACTTTTCAGCATTACTGAAATTTAGTTAAGGACTCCATGTGGACGGTATGTGTGGAATAGACCACTAGAGTCTAAATGTGATGATGAGTGGAGGGTGCCAATCACATCTGATATAGTTCAAAATGCATCATAGGCCTGTAGTTGATGAATAATGAGAGTTTCAGGTGCCAAAGGATAGTTTATCATGACCTGAGATGCTCTAGGATAGCTCCCTGGCCTCTCACTCTACCTTCAAAAGGCAGGTGTTTCCTGCAGGTTTTGTGTCAAGCTGTATTAAAATGTTTCAGATAGCATCACCTCAAGAGAAAATGAGTGCCATGCTTAGCCAGTAAAATCCTATTTATGGTATTATTCTTGGTTCTAGCAATGTCTATAATTATGACAGAAGTTTTTCTTATGTGGAGAGGGTAAGAAGCAAAAGAAGAAAGTGAGAGGCTGAAAGTTTTCTGTCTTTGCAAAGCAAAGGTCAGATTTTGATGTTTCATCCCCCTAATTGAAATGTCAGAGGTACAAGATCCTTCACAGAAATGCCATATCATATCTGGGAAAGTGAATTAAGTCTCATTTTTTAAATAACCACTGAAAAATCTGGACAGGGTAAAGTGTCAGGAGCTGGCAGGTGTGATAGGAAATGAAATAGCCTGAGGGATTGCTTTCCAATACATTTGTTCTCTGTGAACTGTAGAAATTCTCTTGTTTGATTAAACAAAAGACAGATAAAACCCACCAGAGCTTCACAGATATAATTACCTTTGCTCTGACATGTTCGAGAGCTTCACCAAAGACAAACTGAAAACAATCAGTGAAAACAACCTTCATGGCTTTGCAAGTCTACTGAAAGAAAACACACTTGATGAGTTCCCATATGTCTTCCTTCTCCACTGGGAGAAACTGAACAATTTTACAGCAAGGGTCATCAATTCCACACAGATCTTGCACTTGCTGAGGAGCAGGCACTGTGAAAACAAATTGAAAAAAGTGTTTTTGATCTTGGTATCCTGGGGTTTTAAAGAGAAACGTCCATGATTGTAAAACTTTGGGATACTTGTGATTCAAAGGAAAGTGTAAGCAGCTTGTACTGAGATTGTTACTTTTAGGGGATGAGTGTTTTGGTTACACCTGGGAAGATCACTTCCGCAAAGTGCTGACTATGTGGAAGAGAGAATCTGCCTTAGCTTTGACAGTTCAAACTGACCGGTGTTTCATTTTCTTACAAAACCCAACATTTCTGGGAATTAGATCCAGTCGCATAGCTGCCAATCATACCCTAAACAAAGAAAATTCCTTCTGACATAATTTTAAATGGAATTTACACCTGACTATCAACTGATAGAGGCCAAGTACATTTCAGATAGTCCAAGTCCTAAATAGGCCTACATATATCCATAAGTCCATGATTATCACTTATATTGCTGGCTGTCAACCTGATTCAAACACAGTGATTAATCTTTCTAAATCTGTATGTCTACATCTGAGAAAGTAATCTGTTGTCTCTTGATATTCAAGACATACATTTTAGGGGAGGTGACTATGCCCTAGGCAATGTCTATTGATGGCAAGTTTCCAACTCAGTTTAATGATAGTTTATATGTACAGCTACATATAGATGCAGTGTAAATGTGTGGTAGAAATAAGTACCTTTCAAAGCACAGCATAAACCCCACATTCAGAATACATAAAAAGAGCATCTGAGGTTGCATTGAGGCACCAATCTAGCGTCTGAGGGATTCCCTATCGCTGCTCCAAAATTTGCCTATTCCCAGTAAACAACTATATCGGGTTTACATGGCAAGATTTTGGTAATGGAAGCAGGGGCTGCAGCAGTGGCCCTTGTGAGAAGACACCAGAGACTTCCCATGTGTTGGACAGAGCCAGTTCCAGGTGTGTTCTCCAATGGAGGACCACACTGGAGCAGTTGAATAAGCCCTGAAGGAAGCTGAAACGCTTGAGAGTAGTGGGTACACTGGAGCAGGCTCCTAGCAGGAGCTGTGGCCTGTGGAGAGGAGCCCACGCAGGAACAGATTTTCTGGAGGGACCTGTGGCTGGTTGGGAACCCACACAGGAGCAGTCTGTTCCTGAAAGACTGCAACCATGGAAGGGACCCACACCGGAGCAGTTGGTTCCTGATGGACCGTACCCCATGGAAGGGACCCATACTGGAGCAGTTACAGAATCACAGAATCATAGAATAGTTAGGGTTGGAAAGGACCTGAAGATCATCTAGTTTCAACCCCCCTGCCATGGGCAGGGACACCTCCACACTAAACCATGTCAAGGCTCTGTCCAGCCTGGCCTGGAACACCGCCAGCAACGGAACATTCACAACTTCCCTGGGCAACCCATTCCACTGCCTCACCACCCTCACAGTAAAGAACTTCTTCCTCATATTCAATCTAAACTTCCTCTGTTTCAGTCTGAACCCATTACCCCTTGTCCTACCACAATAGTCCCTAATGAAGAGTCCCTCCCCAGCATCCTTAGAGGTCCCCTTCAGATACCAGAAGGCTGCTATGAGGTCTCCACGCAGCCTTCTCTTCTCCAGGCTGAACAGCCCCAACTTTCTCACTCTATCTTCATAAGGGAGGTGCTCCAAGGCTGCTATGAGGTCTCCACGCAGCCTTCTCTTCTCCAGGCTGAACAGCCCCAACTTTCTCACCCTATCTTCATAAGGGAGGTGCTCCAGATCCCTGATTGTCCCTGTGGCCCTCCTTTGGACTTGTTCCAACAGTTCTGTGTCCTTTATATGTTGAGGACACCAGAACTGCACACAATACTCCAAGGGAGGTCCCACAAGAGCAGAGGAGAGGGGCAGGATCACCTCCCTCAACCTGCTGGTCATGCTACATTTGATGCAGCCCAGGATATGGTTGGCTTTCTGGGCTGCGAGCGCACGCTGCCGGCTCATGTTCATTTTCTCATCAGCCAACCCCCCCAAGTGCTTCTCGGCAGGGCTGCTCTGAATCTCTTCCCTGCCCAACCTGTAGCTGTGCCTGGGATTGCTCCCACCCATGTGTAGGTCCTTGCACTTGTCATGGATAAACTTCATCAGGTTGGCATCAACCCACCTCACAAGTGTGCCAAGGTCCCTCTGAATGGCATCCAGCACTGCAGTCCATGGGAAGCACCCACATTGGAGAAGTTTGCAAAGGACTAGCTCTCAATGGGAGGCACCCAGTAAAGCAACAGGGGAACAGTGTGAGGAGGAAGGAGCAGCAGACACAAACTGTTATGAACTAACCACAACACCCACTGACAACCCCCCGTGCAGCTCAGAGGGAAAGAGATAGAAGATATAGGGAGGAAGTTGAGCCAAGGAAGATAGGGTTGTGGGGAGAAGGTATTTTATTTTAATTTTACCTTATGGTTTTAGACAAAATTCTAGAACACGTGTGATCTCTAGCATGTATATAATGACTATTTTTTATAGTAATCGAGTCTTTACACAGGAGATCTTTACTGTTATGTTTATTCATAAGGCAAAAAATGAGGAGATAATGTATGAAAAGGTCATTTTAAATAGCATATCTATGAGGAAGACTTAAAGAAAGTGAGGTTTTTTTCTTCTTTTCAAATATGTTTATGCATAGTGCAAATATTAATTCTACTAAAAAATACAGTAAAGATTATTCAACAATATTTTAAGGAGGGTATCTTCAGTCTAAACTGCTGTAATACTGCAATGTGTTAGCAAGTTTAAAAATTTACTCTAAAACTGGCAAGGAGGGCTAAAAGTCAGACATAAACAGGAAAATCACAGAGATATGGAAGGGATTTTGGTTTCCATATTGACAGACACTATACATTCAGTCTTTTCAAAAAAAATGAGAGAAGCACAGAGGAAATGATGAGTCATTTTATCATAGGACTTTTATGGTCAGAGTCTGCCTGTGCTCAGCATGCCTCTCAGCTCTTACACAAAACAAACATACTGCAGTCCAGGTCTGAAGAGAACTCACAGCAGTGCTGCATGCTGTTGCACATATCAGAAAACTAAACCAAGCTGAATTTAAAATGGAGCCAAAAGATCCAAAATATTCAGGGAGAGAATTCATATTTTTATTTATTTTTCGTGAGCTATTTCAGAAGAGAACCTGTAAATACTTTACTTAGTGCTCAGTTGTACCATTAAAGTCAAAAGGAAGCTCCAGGAGGGAAAAGAAGGAACCTATGTGGATTTACAAGACACCTTTTCATCTGAAAGTAATTGTGCTTTTTCTTCTGGCAGTCTAGAAGCAAGACAGATAACAATTTTGACTGAGTTAGATCTTTCACAGTTATCATAATCATAGCATCTACAATCTCAGTGAGATTTAAAGTATAGTTAGTATCTTGCAGCATCAAACAATGCCCTTAAATCTGCATTTTGCTTATTATAAGCAATATACATTAAAAAATAAAGATTTTTTTTTCCAAGTAAATGACTACTTCTTTTGACCAGAAAATCACATCTTTTTTTGAAAGTGGATTTTTTTATGGCAATGTATTAACAACTGTAAACTTTCTGTGGTGGCAAAGCAATTAAGTTCAGAATAAAATTCCCTGGTTTTATAGTAATTTCTATTTCTTTCCTAGAAAGGTCAGAAAAAAATTCCTGTTGAATACAATAACTGCAAGAATATATCTATTAATTAATGGCAACAGCAGACCTGCTTGAAACTTTTGTCAAAAATTGAGGTGGTTTGACACATTCAGCACTAGAGGAATTACGTCACACTATTCAGATACTTAAGCTTTAAAGAGGCATGAAGTCAGTTTCCTGTAAAAAAAACCCTCTTTTCCTTTCCTTTGAAAATGAGCTCTTCATAATGGTATAAGAACTTGCCATAGGAAGCAACCTAAGGGAAATACATCTTTTGTGTCCTTAAAGGGTCCTTTACATTAATGTCATTATAAACTGGAAAGCCAGACATAAAAATTAAGAGAAATACCCCATGCTTCATGGTCATTTACATTAAAGACTTTCTTTGATCTCTTTGCCTAAGCTTTGATAGCTTCTTCACAAAACAGATCATTGTATAACATGCACAGCATTCAAGATTAATAAATTAATGTGAAAGATAAGCCACTAGCATCAAACAAATCTATAGCTTTGATGCTGGATTTGTATTGCTATGGACCTTGTTGGAGTTTTGCTAGTTGCTTTCTTTTCTTTTTTTTTTCTTTCCATTTTCCTTTTTTTTTTTTTCCTTTTTTTTTTTTTTTAACAAAACATGGTGTTTTTCAAATACCAGTAGATAAAAAATTTAACCCTCCAAATATTAAATTCTGGAAAAATTTGGATTTTTTTGAATCATAAACTGAGAACTAGGCTGTTACTTCTTCTTGGCTCCCTCCTGTCTCACTGGTAGATCTAATGGCTAGTTGATAAACTGATAAATATAATCAGAGATATGCCTTTCAGACCTACTTCTGAGCTCAAATGGACGGACTCTATAACTACTTTGAAGCATTGAGATCTCAGTTTCACCTACATAGTGAAACTTCACTTTCCAAAAATAACAGTACTAATTTTGTGCCTGAAGGCAGATTTTACCTGTGGAAATTTGAAACTCCTCCTCATGTTCATGCCAAATAATCTTAACTGTATGAATATTTGTAGGGAATGAATAAGGGTACAAGGAAGACCACAGTAGATAACACCTCATCCGAAATGAGGAAGGGACTCTTCAGTGAAGTGTTTGCCTTTTGGTGACCTTGTTAGTTTTTAATCTAAATGTCAGCATTGAAGAAAGTTTGGACTTCAAATACTGTCCTTTTAGGTCAAACTTAGGATGTATTGCCTACCTTCTAAAACCACATAGTGATTCACATGTATAAATATTAATAGTTTTAATTCATAACAAAAAATGAATGTATTTTATTCCTATGAGTTCTTCTGCTTGTTTAATGATACATACTTTAGGATTGCAACGAAAGATCCCCGTGTTCTGTATCACTTTGGGTATGGCTTTTCCCACTTAACTTTAGTCATTTAGTCCCAACTGACCAATGAGGTTCCTTCTAAGAGCAGCAGGAAAATGTGGGACCAGCTTTGAAAGTGGGTATCTAAAGTAACAAGAGACTACACAATTTTGAATACATCTTGATCTTAATAAAATATCAAAATCAATTTCTACACACTTTGAAGAACAAATGTTTTTTCACAAGTACTTAACCTGCAACATGGCGAGGAACCAACAAATGTAGTCACATCTAGTAAAATGTGACAAAATCAACAGTCATTACTGATGACAGAGGAAACATTCTTATCTTCGATATTCTCAGCATAACCCTCTTTTTCATGAGGCCCACTTCTTTGACTATAAGAATTAAAAATATTTTAGTACATAGTATAGCTGTAACATTGACTGTGAGGAATGTCTGACTCTCACCTCACAGGATCCACAAAATTTTTAATTTCCTAAATAATGTTGCTTTTGAACTTCACTACTGACCTCTTTCTGAGCCCACTGCTCACCAAAGTGGCACAAAGTTCTTGCTGCAAGACAGATTTAGCATCTGAGCAAATGGCAAAATTCACTCCAGGTAAATAAAAATGAACACTCTTTCCCAGTAACAGTAAGTGGGGGGAAAAAGTATTTGTCAGTTTGACTGTAGGTGTGGTTTTTTTCTGCTTTTTTTTTTTCTTTTCGCTTGTTTGTTTGGTTTGGCTTTAATAATAAAAACCCCAACCTGATCATGGTTTTGAGTGAATTATAAACTAATAGGAGAAAATGATACATACATAACAAAAATGTACATATATAAGCTACACTTGTAATGAACAGCAGAGTAGCAAGTTTTAACATGACTTAAGTTTACAATTTTGAAGAATATTTTGCAGTTTATTCTGTCCTTTTAGATGTATTTATACTATGCTGGTAATTGCAAGTTAGCATTTGCAAACATTGACTAGTGCTGATGGGTTGAGTTGGTACTGGTAACCACATCTGCATTAAAAACAGAAACATTAAAATGTTTCGGGAAGGTTTTGACCAGATCAAAACTGCAATATTTGTATAAACTAATGAATTTCTAAAACATTACTGATTTTATAAACTGAAATGTAGTGGCCAGGTTAATGTTTTCAACCATTACTGAATTTACTATTTACAATTTAAACAACTGCCTTGAATATAACTAAAATAAGAATTCTGGAAAAGAAATCTTTACTTGTATAAGTTGAAGTGCTTCCTGCAGCCACAAAGGCACTTGGGCAGAACCTCAGAAGAGCTGATTTTTTTGCTATGCAATCCTTTGTAAGGATGGGTAATTAAAGATATGGCATCTCTTAAGCTGTCAACCTAAGCTTTCTCTGTAGTCTGTGGGAGAGAGGCATCTTCAGTGAGTAATTCATCCCTCCAGCTAGAAGTCTATCATTAGATGCCAAGATTGTCCCCAGGAAACTGTCTGTTCATTGATACAGAACCACTAATTGCTAAAGGCCTGAATCCAGTGATTGGGTGAAGGACACTTTCCCATTCTGGAAATTGTTGAGCATTGAGCTACAAATGGGACAGAGCCATGGTCTAAGATAAGGCAGCAAAATTTCAGTTGCGCTTGGGTAAGACCTGGAGACTCTTGTCTGACTTCTGATTAAGATTAACACAGTAGTTGCCATGAAAAAGAGTGCAGCAACCTACAGGTACTACATCTATTCTTGGTAAAAGATTGTGTTAATAGAAATATCAGTGAATGACGAATGAAGTTAAAATTTGACCTTTCAGGATGACTGTCTTAAATTACCCTATGAAAAATGCTTCTCAAATGCTAACAGGATTAAATATTCTGTATTCCTTCCTTTGCAAACTTTTTTGGTAGTGATCTGGTAAACAGCTACTTTTAGAAAAGATTGTTTTCATGAAGTTTCATGTAAAAACCCCACTAAACCTGTTTTTATATTTGTGTTTGACTTTCATGTTACTTAACACAGGGTTTTTTTTTTTTGGTTTGGTTTGGTTTGGTTTGGTTTGGTTGTTTGTTTGTTTTTTTGGGGGGTTTGTTTGGTTTTGTTTGGGGGTTTTTTTAGGTTATTATAACATGAAAATAACACCTCAAAATGAGGATTAAGCTTTCAGATAAAGAAATTAAATTATTGCCCTTTTCAATATCACTTAGCAATAATTTCTAAATTTAATTTTGTAAATAGATTTTCCATATCTGAAATAAAAATTTTCCAATCATTTTCTCTCTGTTGAAAATTTTGATGGCTCTGATGTCCTCTGCAGACTTTAAAGGACCACTACATTGCCTAGAAAATTGTAGAAGAACATTTTAAGACAGACTGATGGTGGATGGATCAATAGAAATGCAAAATATTTCAATCATTGTTTTATTTAGCAAGCTTAGTTAATATAAGATAACCATTAAGGGATAAATTAAATTCTGAAATGAATGTTAAGGTAGGTGACAGAGTTTATGTTAGTCAATGACAGATCTGGTTAAATAGCACTCAATGAATAATATATATGACTTGAACTCTCTTGAATACATAATGCAGGGAATATTCTATTAAATTATTTATCCTGTCAGAAAGCAGGTACATGTACCACATCAGCAGCAGTTGTCTGAAAGAACTCAGGTTCCTGTGATACAAAGAAGTAAGCCTCCTAGGGTACAAAGATTTCTCACTGGAGAACCAGAGAACTTCTCTGATCAAGATCACTTCAAGAGATTCAGGATCTCTGATCTCTTTTGAATCAAGAAGTTGATGTGTTGAGGTGATTTAGGAGGAAAGGACTAATGATCTAAGGGATAATACAAAGTAAAGTGTCCTCCAATCCATTAAAATATGCACTTGTAACAGAGCCCACGTAATTTGATACTGCTTCAAATATGAGAAATTAGCTGCAGTAAAATCTGTTTCAATATTGAAGCACTAAAATCGTATATATTAATGCAACTTCATTTTTGCCGTGGGTTCAGCAGCAGCAGTCATTTTTCTCCTTGGTAGCTGGTGCAGCACTGTGTTCTTGATTTTGGGCCTGGGAACAGTGCTGATAACACCAGTGTTTTCAGTTACTGCTTGGTAATGGTTTGGTCTGGCCAAGGACTTTCTGAGCCTCACGCTATGCCAGGGAGGAGGGGAAGCTGGGAGGAAGCAGAGACAGGACACCTGACCCAAACTGACCAAAGAGGTTATTC